>VXAZ01007852.1:78796-214024 GCA_013399875.1 Gymnorhina tibicen
TTTTTAGTTCTGGCATTGTCTATGTGACTTTAAGTGACAGTTCTTGGAAGGTCTAATGTAGACAAACTTGAAGACAAAACTTCAGAATGCTTCTGTGAAATTCTGAAATTTAGCTTAACTGGGTTTCTACTCTGAATTTCTATTCTTGAGTCCTACTGCCTTAGAGCTGTAAAACACCGATGTTACGTACTGTGAAGCACAGTGAATGGGGAAAAATGTGTGGAAGTAGTGGTCTTGAATTTTCTAAAAAATTGCAAAGTCTCCCTGCTCCATCAAGCAACTTTTGCTCCTATTCTTGGTATTACTTGTCTTTCCCTCATGCTATTATTATGCTAGGTTGGAAAGCACTTTAAAAATGAAAAGCAATAGATAGTCAGTTCACAGGTTAGGAGTTCTGGAAGCACGTACATACACAACAACCTTAAAATAACATGTATTAAGGGTCCACCGATCTTACTCTTTCCAAGTGAAATTTTATTACATGTTACATCCTTTCCTGGTAAAGGAACATGTTCCTGTTACATCCTTTCCTGGCCTTGCTTTCAAAATCTAATAAAGTATTAAAAGTCTCATTCCCTACATTCTTGTTTCTCCTTATTCTCTCCTATCACACAGACAAAAAAAATTCTACCTGTCTCAATCCTTTAAATACAGGACTGAAGAAGGAAGATTATTTCTTTGTATGTTTTCTCTGCCCCTTCAGAGTACAGTGTTCAAATAACACACTCAAATTACTGTTCTCTGAGTATTAAAAAAAAAGCCTCTTTGCCATAGAGTGAGTGACTAAAGCAGATCTCTGAGTATGTCTGCTACACCCAAAGTAACTGTAGCTCTTCTGTTAAACTTTGTTAACTTCATCTGTATGGTATGAAACCAAGGATAAAATGTGTTATCTGTGCTGGAGTGCAGTATGTTTCCATAAATATGAGATCTTTGCAGTCACAGACTGCAGGCTTTGTTAGCCTTTCCAGATCCTGAGCCAAAAATAAGCTGGTGAAACAGATGGGAAAGTGGGAAGCTGGAATTACTATATGGGCAAAGTGAAAGTTCTTGGGTAATCTTAACTGCAAATTTTTGTGCTTTAAGTATTTCCTTTGAAATTAAAATCTATTTCTCCAATTCATTTATATCTCTATACAACTTTTATGATTTTTTTTTTTACTGTAACCTTGATGTTAGAAGGTTTTTATATTTTGTGGTGCTTGTTTATGCTTTTCAAGCATTTGCAGAAATAAGTTTTCCAGAGATATATTTTTTAAAATGTGCGGTTTTTTAAGCACTGGGGAGTCCAGCTCTTTGTTTTCTGGTAATGAATTTTGTTAGATGGCAAAAAATGTAATTTTTTATTTGTTTTCTTCAATTAAAAAATTACGGGAGTAAAAATTAGTGTCATCTTCTAGGATTCTATATTCATCTGATATAAATCTTAAAGAAGTTGAGGAGCTGGTTGTGAGGAAAATACAAGAAGGGAACACTGTTACTCTTCAGAATCCTCAAAAAAATGTAAATTGTCTTGGACAAAGCAAAAGAACACCAGTTGATCAGAATACTCCAAGTGGAGCTGTGCAGAAAGAAGTTGTTTGTTTGTCTGGTATTGAGGAAGAAATTCCAGAAGCAGTCATTGATGCAGAAAGCAACAAAGCCGCTGCAGGTAGGTTTGGAATTAAACTTTTTTCTCTTTTTGTCTTTTAAATAATTGTTCAAATACTTCTACAGGTGTAAAAATGCAGGCAAAATTAAAACTATTGTTACAGCACAGCTTACATGGATATTCTTTTCTATGGCCTACCTTATTCTCTCACACTTTAATGAAATGAATTGCTGCAGAAGTTAGGCAGGCACTGCAGAAGTTCCCAGTCAATGTGTGGTGTAATAAATCTGGAATATTCAGGTACCAGGGGTGGTCATCACCATGTCCTGTCTTTTCCCTGGAATACAGTGAGCTCCACTCCTCACCATGTGGGGCTTCCACACAGCAGAGTATCTCCCTTGTTTTCCTTTCCTAGCAAATTGCAGTAGTTCCACTGTTGTTTTATGAGGATTCTGGAACCTTTCAGAATCTTCCACACTACAGCTCTGAATGAAATAATACGAGGAGATGTTTAACTGCATCTTCCCCAGAGGTGTTGGCTGCTGCAGCTGTGTCAGTGACACAGGCTCAAGCAGCAGATCTGTTTAGGTGGAAGCCTGTAGTGCACTGCATGATCTTGAACTTTCTCAGGGGCTACTCTTGTTTAGTGCAGAGGTTCCAGATCTCTGCAGGAAAAAATGAACTGGGTGCATAATCTTATGAAAGAATAATTCTAGCACTTCTGTAGAAACCAAATATAGAGCATCGGTCAAGTTTCTGGTAAGTCAAAATAAGAAGTAAAAAGCAAGGTAAGGAAAATCCTAGCTTGAATATGCAATTAAAAAAAAATTAATTATGTCAGATTGTTTTTAAATATTTCGTCTGTGCACTGTCAGTAGTTTCTTGTACACCTGACAAAGTGAAAACAGCTATTTCTCCCCATATGCAGGTAATTCCAGAGTAGAAACTGCATCTGTATTAGGAGAAGACTTACTGATGCTCTACAAGAATTGCTGTTGTCCAGATATTAATATTTGCATAGAAGGCAAAGATTTTCAAGCTCACAGGTACATAAGTATTTACAGTAAAAAGTTTTTCAATCAATAACCATCTGATATAAAATGCTGCTGTTACTGTGTATCTGTAGGAAGTATTGCTGGTGCTGTTCCCTAGCTGTGAACCCTTACAGCTTTTAGTTCTTATGTCTGGAGTGGCTGTACTTTGATATTAATTAATATAATTTATCATCAACAGCAACTATTTTGAAAACAACTGCACTTTTAGCACTTCTAAGATTGCCACTGTAAACTCATATATTGAGTATATGCTCATATAAATACTTGTAGGTTTTTTGCAAATTTTTATATACATGGAATACAAAATAATAAAAAGCAACCTGTGCTCTGTTAAGAAAACGAAAAATCTACTAAGAAACTATTCAGTTATTAATGCTAAATAAAATTTCCATACAGGCAGAAAATTTCTGGAGTAGTAATTTCTTTTTCTGCTCTTCAGAATATGTGCATACGAAATCTGATTTTACTTTCATTACTTCAGTTATGTAGATGTAAAGATTGTCAGGAGACTTTACTAGATCTAAAGTCCAAGACCGTTTAAGAACTGTGGCTTATCATACTCTTGTGGCTTGGGAAAGCAAATTAAATTAAAGTGTCAGGACCATTCCTTGTACCTTTGATATCAGTCTGTTTGCATTTGAGATGGCAAACTAGACAGCCTGTACTTTGTTCCCTTTGAGTATATAAATAACTGAGAGGGACTATAAAAACACTCCACTACTTTTAGTGCTTTCTCAACATAAAACTGGGGGGGGGAGAGGGGTATAGTTTATTACTGACATTATGATATCTTTATAGAAGATATGTCATAATAGTGTGTGTGGGTATTTTATTTTTTAAAACAATAGAATTTGGATATATACTACATTTTCAGAATGTAGTGTAGTAAGAATGTTTGTTTCTTCTGGTCTACACTATAAGATATGTTCTCGGATACATAAGTTTGAGAAACAAATGCTTTAATGCAGAGAAAATAGTGGAGCAAAGAGTTTCTATCAGCAGAGCTTCTTTAATTTAGGCCACTTACTGCCTGGAGCTCTGTATCGAGTTTAACTAGCATCAAAAAATACGGTAGTAAATCATAGAGAAAACAAGGATGTTCTGAAACAGGCACAGGACTTGAGCTAGTTTTAGCACTGCATCATGTGAACAGTAGGAGCTAATAAGGGCAGTGTAACTTTCAATATCATTGTGGTGAAAGCACCAGAATGATTTACTTACTGTAAGAAGGGGGTTTTTTAAGTTCTCAAACAGGAGACAGGTTAGGCCCCCACAGTCTCCCACTGCTTGTGTCAGTATTCCTTACTTTCTCATGAAGTCCTGTGAACTTCCAATAGACTTTAGTGTTGCTGGTTTATGTCTTCCTAGTGTTGTTTTCTTAAAGAGCTCTGCATGAAGCAAGTCAGATTTGTTTGATAATAAAACTGGCACTAACCATCACTGTTGGAAAGCACAGATAAAATTATTTCAACATATTTCGATATCTCCATATACTTTACAAATATATGCTGATAAAATTTAAACTTAGGTAATGCATACTTGTCCTTATTCTGCTAAGTACCTGTCTTATTTAAAATGAGTCTTTGGAATATCCACTGTAACTATGCCCTTGAAGTTTTTTGATCACTGTTCATTACTAAAATTTATTTGGAAGAGAATAAAAAAATTGAGGTGTTATTGTATCTTATATATTAAAAAGACTCTGTGTGTACCCAGAATTTCATATGCTTCAAGTTAGGATGTAATACCCATTTACATGTGGACGTATTTCACTGAGATATGAAACGTTCAGTAAAAGCTTTGTTGTTATTATTTTTGCTGGATGTCTCACAGGAGGAATGTGTGAGAAGCTTCTAATTTAAAGTATTGAGACTTCTGAAGCAGGAGGAGGGAAGGGAGATGAGAGAATGCAGAATATATAATGACTAGAAAAGAGACCATAAATAGTATTCTTCATCCTTCTTCCTACACAAAATGAGAGTGCTCAGAGACATTTTAAGAGACAACAAATACATATAACAGAAAGGATTCTCATGCCTAGTATAACATTTTGCTTTTTCTGCCACAGGAAATACATGACATAAGCTAATTTTATAAATAATAGGAAGCTTAGTAAGTGTCATGAAAAAATTCTATGTATGAGAATATTATCTGTGGCTGCAGTAACCTAGATAAGATACCTGAAAGCTAACACTGTAACTGGTGTGATTCTGGAAAACTGAAATCATAAAGCAGTTTTCATCCACTATCTTGTCTTCCTTTCTGCCACTGCACTTCCACCTTAAGAGCTCCTGTTGCAAAGGTCTTACCTGATATTTTGAAGACTGATACTGGTAGAGATACTGAGCTCCACAGACTGCTGCTCTGGGGTTTCTTTATTCTCTTTTATGGAAGTAGTAGTAAATTAAATTAGCCCCATTATGGCCAGTTATGCCTTTTAAATTTAGAAGGTAAGTGTAAACAGAAGTAAGTGATAGCTCTTGTTGTAAAAACACATCATATTGTCCCAGCATATGTTAATATCAAGTTTCATTTGACTTCTGGTTGGTAGCAAATCCTGAATACGAGACATTACATACTTATAATTTTGATAAATACACGTTTTGTAAAATAAGAAGAATTTAAGATGTTCAGGATATAATTATTTATAATGGGGCTGTATAAACAAGGTTATTTACTCTTATGTGATAAATAAAACAGGAGAAATAAATGTGAAATTTTATATAAAAGGAAGACGCTTGTGGTAATAGATTTTCTCTTGTGAATCTCAGTCATACTAAAACCAAGCTTTAACTGAAAAATTTATAGAGTACTGTTTGGTTTTTCTGTAGCATATTTTGAAATTCCAAATGTACTGGAAGAAAAGGCATGCAGTACATAGCTGACACCTTAATGCATAAAGGGCAAAGATTTAAGTCAATGTTATCAAAGAGTCTCATCATGAATATTTGTATGTAGTGGAATAATGTTTACTTTTTCTCTCTCAGGGCCATTTTATGTGCCAGATCTAGTTATTTTGCTGCTATGCTGAGTGGAAGTTGGGCTGAGAGCTCCCAAGAGCACATCACTCTTCAAGGGTAAGTGTTGTCTCTGCAAGTCGTGTGGGAGCAAAGGTAGGCAATTTACAATCACTGCAAATATGTAACAACTGTGCTGTGTACAGAGCACTGAAGATTAATATGCCTTGACACTTTTCTCCAGCCTGATACATTTTCTGAGTACTGTTTTGACTTCAGGATGAAACTCTGTGTGTAGTGTATTTGTTAATATTGTCAGCTGATCCAGAAAAGTCTTTTTCATCAGCAGAAGGGCACTAATCCTTTTGTGTAAGAGTATGTTTTAATATTCACAATCTACTTGAGAATTCTTTTCTTTCACTTCTTGTTGTACATGTACTGAAAAATACTGTGAGTGTCTGAACAATGTAATTTTCATACTTATTTGTACAATAAGTATATTTACAATGTAAAGACAACATTTCCTAAATAGTGTTTAATTGTGATATTCCAGCAGCATATACTAAAGCAATTTTATCTAGCATGCTTGTTCGCCATGGCTTTCTGTGTGAGAATAATGGAGCTGTCACTGTAGGATGAATACTTAAGACTTCATAGATAAGCTAGGGACTGCCAGGTTCTTTTCAGTATCAGAAAACTCAACTGAAATACATTCAATTTCCTTTAAAAGCAATGGAGTATTGATCCATGTATGTGTTAGCTGTTGGCTGACTCAGTTTTCTTCAGAAAGAACTGTGTAACTTACTGTGCTGCGAAATGTAACTGCTTTGTGTTAATATAGAATTGCTTGGCCAAGTGATACTTTCTTAAATGTTCCTATTAGTTTTCTGTCAGTGTAATAATACTGCTGCAAAATCAGAAAGGTTATCTGTTGATTTGGTTACAACTTCCAAATCCTTATAAAACAATATACTTGCAATTTAATTTATTCCTTAGTTTTTATGATGTTTTAGAGGCTGATAGTCACCAATTACTCTGGTGTTTACGCTTCTCTCTCTGTAATTGATTTCTGTGTGATTAAGAAATTTTCATCCCTGTTTTTCAGTAGAGGCATTCTCCTGAGAAGTACTGAATCCTTATATGAGACTATTCTCATGCCAGTGTTGCATAATTTCTGCTATTATGAGTCATAGCCATAATTTTACCTTTTCCAGTTCACACTTCTGCTTAGTGCTGGTTTCTGTGCTGTCTCTTACAACACTTATAAATGAAGTACATATGGCTTACTCTGAAATAATGAAAATTCTGCTTAAGGTAACAGCTGTCAAGACTGTGGGGAAACTCCTTCTCGCTGACTTTATGGCTCTTGTGTGTACTGATATACAGGGAGAGAACTGTGCTGATTTTGCCTCTTTGCATGTTGCAACGCTGGGTTTTTTTCCTTTTGCTTTTAGCTTTTAGTCATCAATGTCAATTGCTTAAACACATCTAATGTTTTAAAGGGTCTTAGCTCTGCATGACTCTATTCCATGTATAGTAATGCACACCGCACTTGTGGGTCCTGAAGACTGCACACAAAAATGTATGTGCACAAGTAAAAGAAAGTGTTGTTCAGGTCATGTCCGTCATTTAGGCATTCTGTGCCTTTCTGCATTATGATGCTGGGACTGTGAAAGGATGCAAACACTACTGTGTAGGACTTGCAGCTTTCTTAATCTGAATAAAGACTTCCTAAATATTCTGAGTAACATTTCTACTTAGCATTGTAATAAAACTACTAAATGTATTTTTAGTGTTGCAAAAGATAAATATATCACAAAAGAAAGACTTAGAGTAATTATAATACAACAATTATATAGTTAATCTTGACTTATTGCTAGTAAAGAACTTGGCAATAATGAAAAAATCCTTCCTCCATATTATCAGTGTAAATAATATAGTTATTAGTATTAGTCTACTTATTACTTATTTTTAAAGATTTAAAGTGTTAGAAAGTTTCAGCAAGACTATTGAGTAGCTAAATTCACCCCAAATGTAGTCCATTTATATACTTTTGCATTGCAAAATCTTACTGCTTCAATTTTATCAGATCATTTGCCTTCCATTCACAGAGCAGCTGGATGATGTATCAGCTTTTTGACCAACTTCCTTTGGCTAAGAAATCTGATGCATTTTATTATGGGCATGTCTTTATTTGTATTTTTTCATTCTTCTTTTTTGCAGCATCAGCCATGCAGAAATGAGTGTCATCTTGCATTTTATATATGGAGCTATTTTGGACCTCCCAGACGAAGTTGATGTTGGGTATATGTCAAATCTATTATTTTTTAATTTTAGTTTGTGCTTGCTTGCTTGTTCTTTATTTTCTCAGTTAAAAGTCAAAAGGAAAATTCCAGAAATAAAACTGTTGAAGAAATCTTATTTATTTGACAGCTACTGGAAAAGGTGTGCCAGCTGTTTTTGGAATACTTTATGAGGAGAGTGAAAAACAGGACGATGTTTTATACCAAAATAATTCCCAATTTGCCTGTACCTTCCTTTTAGTTTTCAGAATAATATATACAATGTGTGATAGTATATAACAGTTAATATTTTTAATTTATTTCTTAATGATCACTCAAATTGATGAGAAGGCTAAGTAGTTAGTCTTAGATCCATGAAAGATGATATATAGGAACCAATGTAAATGTTGGCATTTTCTTCTGGGATAGTTTTTAACCACAGTTTTATACATAATACTGAATAAATAAAGTAAATTCTGAAATTTTGTGAATTATTCTCTGAAACAATTTATATATTAGGTGATGAACTCTGGCACTAAACATTAAAATGCTACAATTTCCTAAAAATATGGAATTGTTTATAATATGTCGCAATATCAATGTATAGCTAATGAATTGATATAGAAAATTAAATTATGGTATTATTATATAAAATAATTAATAGTTTGCTCACTCTGCTCTTTAAGAATGTCATCAGTAACATTTTATGTAATCTCTGGGAAAAAACCTACAAAATTCCGAAACTCCACTGGCACAAATATTTTTTTCATTTGCTATCCTTAAAATAGAGAAACTGAGAGTCTCCTAAACAGTTTCTCAGCTAGTGGCTGAGGCTTGCTTTTATATAGGCTGAACTCGATGGCTGGGAGATTATTATTAGGTCAATATATGTTTCTGTTTTGAAGATTATTCTTTGGCAAGTGTCATACACAGTTATCAATCTATTTCTGCAGTAAGTTCTGACTGGACAAAGAGGTGAAGTTAGCATGTAAATTGTCCTGTAAGCAAAATGCATATATCACAAGGATTTTTTGATTCCTGTCACTACTGCTTTCTCTTTAGTCGCATGTTGGGCATTGCAGATATGTATGGGCTGGATGGGCTAAAAGAAGTAGCTATCTACATTTTGAAAAGAGATTACTGCAATTTTTTCCAAAAGGTACGTCACTTCTCATGGTACTTTGTGAGCTGTAGAGCCTGAGAATTTTGAATCTATTACTTAACACTTAATCATAGTGACAAGATATGTGAGAACTACGCAGTCAAGGCGTTGGCTGAAGAACAGTCCCTGTTCTTTGGTGTGAATCTGGGATTGTTGGTGGGAGGGAGGCCTGTGATATCATCCACCTGTTTATAGACACTTGGAAACCCCAGCTGATTAAAAGCAGTACTCCGCATGATTAATTCTAAGTATTAAATTACACTGAGTATAGTTTAATATGTGCCATTGTAAATGTAATTGTTCTTGGTGGGCATATGCAAACACTGTATATTTGCATATCTTGTTTCATGGGCATATATTTAGAAAAAATGTCTAAAAAATGTTTTTAAAATGTTTAAAAACAAACACTTGCTTAGAGTTGAGCATTTTCATGCATTAGGCTCATGAGGCTGAATCCTACTTCAGTGACATGTGGAAATAGATGACTGCATAAAAGCAAACAAACTTAAATGCCATGGCAGCTGACATTCTATTTGAAGATTTTGTACTTCTGTATGGTTTCTGTAAATCAAAATGTGCAATAATTGTGATCATTTTCTAACAACTGTAGCCTGCTCCTGGCAAACAGCAACCTGTACTAGAATGCATGGCTATTGCTCATTCACTGGGAGTGGAAAACCTATATGCTGATTGCATGAGGTAAGTAAAATAAAATAAAATATTGCTTGTTTTTAATTTATCTGCTTTCTGTTGAAATTATTTTATTTAGCAAGATAGGGTTTATTTTGGCATATGAAATGTTCACATTTTAAACATGTTTTTTCTTCACAATACTTTAGAGGTATCACTTATGCTAACAAGTGAAGATAGAACATTTTTTCATCTTCCTTACCTAAGAATGGCTCTCTTTTCAACAGATGGGTAGGAAAACATTTTGCAAGATGTTTTTCAGAGAAAAGCTTTGCCAATTTACCTACTGAACTTCAGAACAATTGTCTTGTTATGTTGATTAACTCTTTGGTAAGTAGTGTGCTTTGTATAAAAATAGAGAAATGTAAATTTTTTCCTTATTTAGCTGTACAATGTAACTTAAGAGATAATAAATACAGTATCTTTAATCTGTAGTACATTTATACTGTGTAAAAGTTCCAATTAAAATAACAATTTAAAAAACGATTTTGATGTGAGATGTCATTGTTATGCTTCATGACACACAGTCTGGTGATCATCACATCCGAGTCCACCATAATAATAGGAAATATGTTTATGAAACACAACTGTGTTTCATAATGCAACATTATGGAAGTGTTCATGGCCAGATTGGGTGGGGCTCTGAGAAACCTGGTCTAGTGGAAAGCGTCCCTGCCTACAGCAGGGAGGCTGGGATTAGATGATCTGTAAGGTCCCTTCCAACCCAGGCCATTCTATGATTCTCTAGTTATATATTTGGATAGTGAGGAACAGGAAATCACTGTATCAATCTCTATGTTACGTGGTGGCATACGTCATTTGTGATTGCCTTTTCATCTTTACCTGTATTCTAATTTGGAAAAGATTTACTTCTATTTTTTCAGATCTCAGGTGGTCACTGGCTACCAGTGATCACAAACTATTTGTTAACAGGCAGGCTGACTTTACAAAAATAAAGTAGCAGTATAGTACCCATATCTTTTACTTCTCAGATAACAGTACCACACTGGTCCCCCCCAAAAGGTCAGCTTTCATTTTTTGTGGCACGGACTTATATTGTTCCAATTTAGACCTGCCTAAATTTAAGTATTTTCTGATTGTATTTCTGTATAAAACTGTGCTCAGAGCTGACTTAAGGTAACTGATTTGAACTAGACCTGTTAACAGAAATTTGGTCAAGTACTCTGACCAAATAACTCTGACTCTGTAAATACACTGAATTGTAACAGATATGAAAAGTATGTTGAAATAAATGTAAACCAGTAGAGCTGCTGCCAAACATGACTGTCTATATATGTAGCTATGATGTGGAATGTCACAGACAAAATGTAATCTAACTAGCTCGGGTAACAGTCACAACATGATTTTGGTTCTAGCACACAACAGACAACTAAATATGTGGCATCTCATGTATCTCATGCTGAAGTCCTTGTCCCCATGTCTGTGTTACTGTGTTACCCAAACTAAATAGCTCCATATGGCTGTGCACACTGTCAAACCTACCCCTGGTTCAAGAGTTGCACTCTTAAATAGTTCTGGCCAAGATCTACCCCTTGCTGAAAGAACTGTGAAGCCTTCTTGGGACTGGTTTTTTCAGGAACTTTACGGTGAAGTACTTAAAGTGCTGAGGCCAGCAGGTCAGCTATGAGTGGCAGCTGCAACTGCATATTCAGGTGAAAGCCTGAAAAATGACAGATTTCAGAGCTATGTGCCTTTAGACAAAGGTTCTTCACCCAGAGGGTGGCTGGGCACTGGAACAGGCTCCCCAGGGAAGTGCTCACAGCACCAGCCTGACAGCGTTCAAGAAGCATTTGGACAGTGCTCTTAGGCACATGGTGTGCCTCTTGGGGTGTCCTGTGCAGGGCTAGGAGTTGGACCCAGTGATCCATGAAGGTACCTTCCAGCTCAGCTGTGATTCTATGATCAAGAGAAGCTTGAGAATATCCACAGTTCTAAAACCTGAACAGTTCTACCACAATGCATAAATCTAACAGAATAAAGATGGCAGCTATAATACCTCAAGAGAATGCCTAGTGTCTCAAGATGCTGGGTGTTCTGCCACTATATTAGATCAGTATACTGAGCTGTCCCTAAAATATACACATAGCTTGGTATAAAATTGTATAAAATTTGAGAAGTTTTAAGTAATGTTTTCAGATATAGATCAGTTCATTCTGATCTACAGCTGTTCATAGTTAAAAGACCACCCATCTCCAACTCCAAACTACCTCAGGTGTGTGCTGTAGCCACAAGTGGATATAGACACAGTTCTAGGATCTTCTCTAGGCCCTAGTGCAACATTATTGGGACAGTTTAAAGGTAAATGTTCAGGCCTTCCTTCCCCTCTGCTTATTCTAGTATATAAAGATGCTGTGGCTACAGTTTGTGTTGAAATACATGTGCTATCTTGCCAGCATTTGCAGAACAGTCATGGTACTGTGGTACTTGGTACTACCCCAGTTGTGTACCCAGCTTCTCTGGAAGGTTTTTCAGTTTGGACTAAAGTGTGTTTTAATGATTTAAAGTTTGTATTGGTGTGTCTTCGCAAGAATCACTGGTATTTTATGGACTGAAGTCTTTAAAGCATCTAGAGTTGCAAAATTAAACAATAGAGCATAAGCCTCTTCTGCCCAGAGCATGGTTCTGGTGAGCATTCATTTAAGCATTTAAGACACCCATTCCAAAAACTTGTGGAATTCCTGGGGGAGTTTTTCACAATCTGCAAAAATGCTTTAAGGCTGCTTGAGGGATGAAGAAGAAAAGGCCTTACATTAATTTTGTAGGGGCTACTGTATGATTTACTATCCTTTTTCTCTGCTGCTGGAGTTCTCTGCTGTAAAACTAACAGTTAGCACCCAGTTAAACAGTATAACTCTGCTGATCCTTTCATTTACCAATGCTGGAAATGTAAAACCTAGTTAATGTGACAGCTCTTTAGAGGAAAAAAAAATGCAAAGAAAAGGAGATTGCTGATGGGAAAATTGCTGGGAAACCACAATGATGAACACAGAAACATTAAAATGGGGAGTGCCATTTAAAGGACTGTCCAGGTGCTTTATGTATACCTATCCCTGATGTCTCAAACTCATGCAAGAAAATTACTGGGTTTTTAGATAAGTAAAGTGGACTCCACTTTAAAATGGTTAGGAAAAAAGTACAAGAAGAGAACTAAAATTCAGTTAGAACCACTTCTACAAAGTGCTGATTTAATTAGAAGTCAGTGAAGGCATTTTATATTTCACTGGAAGTGTCTAATGGGAGTAAATGCTTATTGCCTTGTGAGCAGGGGTTGAATTTGAGACAATTCAAAAAGCTTGTAATTGAGTCCAGTGGGAGCAAAATCAAACCATAAGCATATATGTAATTCTTAATTTACATGATCTGCAGAGAAGCAAACTGAGTTTGCTCAGAGATGAGTAAAATAGTTTTAAAAATATATTTTAACAATGGATGGTCAGATTTTATCTTTCAACTGTAATATGCACAAAGAAGGTACTCCCTGCTTTTTAAATTGCAGAGGACAAATGTGATTGTGATCTGAATTTGCAGTAGGGGTTTTTGTGTCAAATATTTATCTGAATTCTTGCTTTTTCAAGTGTTACTGCATAATTTATCAGTGTCCTGCTAGGTCATCTTGAATAGAGCTTTCAGGCCATTCTAATGCGGATAACCATAAATTCCAAGTTCTTTTCAAGTGATGTGTTAGCCAGTAGAAGTTGCCCTCAGGTACTGTGCTGATGCAATGCATGAAAGAACCAAAGACACAGACCAGGGTAATAAATATTAGCAAATCTGTTTGCATGTTTGAAATGTAACTAGAAACATAACAGTTACTCTTCTTTGAGAAACTTTAGACAACAAAGAGGGTAAGTTCAGTTAAAACTCCATCTAGGAAGACAAATATTTGTTGTCTGACTCCTTTAAATAAAGCAAAAGGATTCATAATTACAAAAAAGTTTTCTCTGTATCCTGAATGCTAGACCATCCACACTCACCTAAAACCTCAAATTAGCTGTTTTATTCAAGAATTTATTACATTTTTCAGTTACCTATAATGTTTTTCTCTATTCAGCTTCTCCAGCTAACATTTGCCTTATTTTTTTCAGGACTGCGTGCAGTATGTAATGACACAGTTGAAAAAAATAAAATAAAAGCTACTGAAAACTTTACTACCTAACTTCAGGCAAAACCGAACCAATAGATATTTCTTTTTCTGCTTGAGTTTCAAAGGCACATATAATATTAAGAATTATAAAAATCCAGATTTATTTAAATAAGGGAAATAATTACATGATTGGATCCCTGTGTAAAAGTTCAGTAACTGGCCAGAAACTATTTTACAATCAGCAATTCTTTAGGTAATTGCTTGGCAACAGGCTCATTTCTGTTTCTGTTTCAAGAACCACAAGAATGCTGCTTTCCGTTTGATGGAGAGTGACCGGCTGATCAATAGCCTTCCCCGAGTGAAATGGACGGAGACAGCTATGGCCTTGGCATCACGGCTGCATGAGGAATGTGTAACCTTTATTGTTGCAAACTTCCCTCATGTAGTACAAAGTGAAGGCTTCTCTGTTTTGTTGCAGGTAAAAGTGCCCTCAAGTTATTATAAGCTTCCAAATAAATTGAATTATATGACATTTTGGAAAGTTCAGGCTGCTAAATTACCAAAATAGTTGCAACTTCTGCTTTGAAGTACAATTATATGGAAAATTTTAAAAATACTTGGGCACCGCTAAGATTTTTGGGGGGTGAATTTTTTCAGGTTTGTTTTAAAGCATGTAATATACATGTAAATACTTTGATACACAGGGGTAATACTGCATTCAGGTTGTGTGCTTCAGTTAAGCCAAAGTTCCAATTGATTTACTGGAACAGTTTCTGTATTGCAAAAAGTATAGATATCAGCTTCAAAAAAGCTTTCAGACCCCTGGAATAACAGCATAGATTTACAGGATTATGAGTATGAGCAGTGTACTCAAACTTCTACTCATTTTTTTGTTGTGAGTTGCACGAATGTGGCAATGCTGCAGGTTCTGGTGAGAACATACCTAGTCATCCAGCCAGTTCATTTCTCCTGTGAAATATGTTTTTTAATATGTACAGAGGAGTGAAAAAAATTAACAGGGAAACGTTAAAACAATTTGTCTTTGGATCCAGAGTTGCATGGGGCTGTAAATTCATCACAGCGTGCTTGTTCCTAGAATTTCTGTTAATGAGAGAAGCCTCAGGATAATTTGCTAAAGGCCTGGAGAGGGGTGTGATTATGGAATGGATACAAAAGAAGATGCTCAGTTTTGGAATACCTCCTGCACAGCTTGATAGCAGATCCTCTCTGCTCAGTAATGCTTTTGCATACAAAGTACATGCTTTTGTTTTAAACTACTGCCTTTTGTTGTTTCCTCAGGCACAGGCAATGAGCAGCAAACCTGACCTTCTAGAACTAATTTTCAGCGCAATTGAAAAAAGCATTAATAATGAAAATAGCTGCTCTCTTCTTGCAGCAGTGGATATGTTGTTGGACTCTGCAAACGTGAAGGAGATGGTAGGTTCTTCAATGTGCAGTGTTTGTAGAAAAACTGTTCTGGTACCGTTTCATGTCATGGTTCAAATCAGATGATACGGTGTGAACTCAGATGGCTCAGTTGTGCAGCTGGGGTCATACACAAAAGCATCTGCATAAATCCAAGGTCCTTTTGGAAGTACAGAAAATGTAGGCATTTGTTTACTTTAAAGAGAAATCCCATCCTGGTAATCAAAAAATTCCTGTGTATTACTGAAAATATAAGTCCTATGGGCAGCACTGCCCTATTTATCTTTACTGTCAATTTAAATTTGTGATAAGAAAAAAACTTAGCAAAATGCTGCATTACCTAGAACTTACAGGGGAAGAGAGCTTACTCTCTTTCTCCCTAAATATTTCCCCCCCTTTTTGTGAAGGTCACAGATACATTTGCTTTTGTTTAAGAATGTCCTCTAAAGCAAGGACTGACATTTAATCCAATGTGTGTTTTTTGGATTGGGTGGAGGTGTCAGGCTCCATGTGGGTAACATACCATGTATATTCACACAATATAAATAATGACATTTAAGCTGTGGTTGACTGTAATTCTGGGAATAATTCATAAATAGTATGACAAAGAATAAAAAATAAATGAAAAATTAATTACTGCAGTCTGGTGCTATTGTAGATCTACTTGGTCAAAGCAATGAAAATTTAATCAAATACATTATTTTTCCCTGGAGTATTTGACCTTGTTGTGGCACAGCTGACAGTGAAGAGCTATTACGGGGTTCATTTAAAAAAAAAAAAAAAAGAAAAAAAGAGCAATGAGAGCAATCTAGTGTTTACTAGTGCTGTAATTTGTAGGTTTTAAAGTACAGAAAAAAATCACTGTGGTGGGCAATAATCCTTCAAAAACAGCATCTCCATCTACCAGACCGTTATAAAATATAAGTGATGACATCATTGATCTAGCTTAGGGAGTAAGTAGATTCTGAAAGGAATAATGACTGGTTGCTATGACAATATGCCCCTCGCCAGCTGCTGATTTGTTACTTGAACACAGGGTTTTACGTGCAAGATCCAGGCGCTGCGTGATAAGCTCTGGGTCTTCCTGGTTCAGTCTTTTTATGCTGTTCGTCACACAGAAGGCTGGAAGCTGATGAGGCCAGACCATCAACAGAAAATACAAGCAGGTATGTCTGGCATCAAATGGCATTAGAATTTTTTAGCAATCTGTTTAGTAGATACAATGAAGATGGAATTGTGGAGCCTGATACAAATTAAAGCAAAATGTGTGCTGCTTTGTGTTTTGAAGTGGTGTTTTAGAATAGAAGCACGATGGCATGCTTAGCTAGTTTCAAACATGGGAATCAGTAAGTAATTTTCTGTGAAGAGTCTGCCCTGCTTTTCTTTTTGGGAGTATATATGATAGAAAACCCCCACCCCCACCATCATGTAGATGGATTCTATTCTTATTTACAGCTACTCTAAATTACTGAAAACACTGCAGTAGGATTAAAAACCTTATCTGCCTCATTTTTAAGGAGATAAGAGCTGTGGATGAATTAAATTTGCACAAAGCAGATTATCTGTTCTATGAATTCCATTTCTGCCCTTTATCGTTTTCTCCATGATGTATAAATATTGCTCGTCTCTTGCATAATGCTCATCCTGTGCACTGTGAGCAAATGCAGATAGCTGGGCTCCTCGGTTGATTGGCATTGTGATCTTGTGTGTGCTGCTGCAGAGAGCCCCTAAGGAGCTGCATGGTGTGCTCTCAACATTTTAACAGACAGCACTTCCAACAAAAAGGAGTTTTTGTTCTGAATGCTCCTTTGTTTTGAAGTGCACGAGTATTCTGAGGATGTGGAACTGATGATGGAGTTCAGGTTATGGTTTAATATTAGCTTTGACAGTACAGTGTTGTAAAAGAAAAGAATGTTAAATACGTCTCTGAATTCAAACCACTTTTGATTCAAAGGAGAAATAAACATTTTTAGTCCTTTTTGTTAAAGACATTAGTAGCTAGGATATAATAGTTATAAAAATGTTTATGCCTAGAGGTAGATGAAAATTTTATTCTAAAATTACATGCTGAAAGATGCAGTGACAGTCTTTCTAAGCATGATTTAGGGATGTAGTCAAATAATATCTCATACTACTATGTAAAACAGGATTAGGATTTCTTTCTTGATTATAAAATCCTTCAGGAGCGGAGGAGTTGGCTTTAGAAAAAAGGGTGGGTTGTTCTGATTTGGGGTGGTTTACTTTTAAGATGATCGTGTCTCTATTGTAAATGATGTTTTGGCTACTTTAGTGCTTAAAATAGAAAAAAATATTTAAAATCAAGGTGTGTCTTAGTTGTCCAAACTCCATCTTGCCAAAAATTGTTTTGTTTTCTTTGAGGTTAAATTCTAACTGAAGTTGCATACATTTTATATATGAAAAGGCTGAGATGTTTGCATGAATTATCTGGTTTTAATTACAAGCAAAGCGATTGTACAATATTGGTAGACAAATTTTAATCCTCAGGTGAAAAATGTCTAGGATAACTTATTTCAACTTTCATCTTAAAGATTTCTGGTGGTGGCTTTTCTCCTGGAAATTTAGCCTATATAGGTTTAGAAGGCTGTAACAGAGGAAAAACGCCAGAATAAGAGAGATGATATTGTGGTTTTCTCATTTACAACCTGTCTTGTGTTTTCTTAGGCACAAGTTTATATGGATTTTGTCTTAATATATTGGTATGTATTAATGTGCAGAGTCACTGCTAGAAAAAGGATTAGATCCCTGGGGTGCCATTTTCAGTATACCTTTTGTGTGATTTTTAGAGACCTATATAAAAATTATTTTTAGTATCTTTAGTAAGAATTCAGCAGAATTTTTGTATTATACATACAAAAAATGTTTCCATGTATAGTACATCAGAGCATGAGGCACTGAATGCCTAAATTTTTAATATATTTTTTGCAAAACCTTTTTCTCAGCTGAAATATGAATGCAGACATAAGTGAAACCTATCGATTCTGGGTCTGTACAGTGTCTATAAATATCCTTTTTGTATTCTACAAGTGCAATTGATTTAAAAGCTTTGTTGAAAACTGCTTTCCTCCCAGAGTACATCAGATAAAAAAAAAAGGCATTCACTGCCTGAAAACTCCACATGACAATCACAGGGATAATTCTCATGACATTATGCTGCATGCTATCTAAAGAGGCACTATGACCTTAGTGTGTACATTTAGGTATTTTGGCTTTGCCAGTTTTGAAAATTAATTTCATTTACTTTAATGTAATTAATCTTTTCTTCATATAATATAAATAAATATCTTATAATTAACAATACACTTGAAAGTCATTAACACTCTAAATTTGAAGGTACCTTTTTGTTAATTTTGTACACTTTCAAAGGTCTCAGTGCACTGCTAGCTTTAAATGAATTGAGCTTGGATAAACAAAAGTCTTACTATGGACATGGGGAAACAGAAGAGTTAAGTAACTTGCTTATGGCCATGTGATGTCATTACAAATCCCACATTTTTTGTTCCAAACATAAAACCATGTATTTCCACTTAACATTTGCCATGTCACCAAAATTAGCCTTTCTAGAGTAATGACAGGACTCAAAGATGTGCTTTCTGATTTCACATGATGTTAACTGAGTAGGCTGGCTTGATTTCTGTCCCCCTTTTTTTCCTGCCAGATAGTAAAGAAACTGCTTGTTCCTTTTACAGCTGCATTTGACAAGGGTGATGACCGAAGACTTGGCAAAAAACCTGTATTCACCAGTTCTCAGGTAAACATTTATATCCAAAAATTAAAAACATTCAGATAATTGCAAACAAAACTATTTTCATTATTTGTTTTAAATTAATACTAATTTTCTATATTGCTTCATGGAACTTGTTTTTGAAAAATCTGTACTTTCTTGTGAACGGTTTCTGCAGAATCAGTAATGTTCATTACTGGACACATCTTAGGACTCAGACTGTGTTCTGTGACATTTTCAAACAGATAAGCTCAAATAAAAGGCAGGAGTTTGTGTTCAGAATCTCACATTCCTCTCTTGCTACAGAATGAAACTCATCTGTTTCCCAGAGCAAATCGTTTGCTACTGAGCTAATGAATCTCTGCTATTATTACAAGCCACCACAACACTGAGTCTGTTACATTCCCTGTTCTGAAAAATATTTTTTAGTGCCCTCAACAACTCTTCTATTGAAACTCACACTCAAAACTACATTATTACTTGGTAAAAAACCAGTATGGGTTTCACATGATCTGACAGTCTTGCATACATTGCAATGACACTAGTATCACAAAGATTCCCTTCCATGCACTTCATTCTCCATATT
This sequence comes from Gymnorhina tibicen, assembly GCA_013399875.1. Lineage (NCBI taxonomy): Eukaryota > Metazoa > Chordata > Aves > Passeriformes > Artamidae > Gymnorhina > Gymnorhina tibicen. Next base: position 98,392 of record VXAZ01007852.1, read on the forward strand.
TGAGTTCCTCTTTACCTGAGAGAATCGATACTGTCCTTTCTCTGTGGATACGCGGTTGGTAGTAGTTAAAAACATTACATGTATTGTAAAATAGTTTTTGGCTTAATGTTTTTAGTAATGCATAGTCTTTATTCCTTTTCGGAAAATATGCACATGTAACTCAAAAATATTTTCTTACTTCAGCAGACACTAGCAATATAAATAAGTAAATATTACAGAGTCATTTGTTCAAAGTAAAAGTGAAACTCATCTTAGATATTTCTGTCTCCTCTACATAGAGCAGTACTTTAATATTCTTGAAAGCCAGCAAACTGAGCTAAAATGTGTGTGTGTGTATATATAAATTTATTTCTATGTTGAATCTTGTTGCTTTAGATTCATGTACTATTTTAAAAGTAGATGTGTTTCAGAAATTACAGATTACGGATAGTTTGGTGTTACAAATGTTTTGTTTGGGGTTTTTTCTGATGCCATTTTTTTTCCCTAGCTAAATAAAACTACTACTGCATCTGTTGGTATAAGGAATACTTCCTGGGCAGAACATAGCAAGAAAGATTGCGGGGGAGATTCTTCCACTAATCAGGATAAAATGAAATCTGATGGATTAGGAGCATCTGGACATGCATCCACCAATAGAACTACTGTTAATAAGACTTCAAAGCATGAGGATGTAAAGGGGAAGGATGGTAAAAAATTAGTTTCCAAGATTACTAAGGATTCCAAACCTGGGGAAAAAGCTGCTTCGCCAAAGGCTAGAGCTGTTATAAAGACAAAAATAGAAAATAATGGAAATGTGAAGGCTGAAAGCATGCTTACTAAGCAAGATACAGAAAAGACATCATCTGCAAGTGGACAAAAAAATTCAGGAAGTAGCAAAGGACTAAAGAATCATGAAGGAAAAATGGCAGGTGCCAGACCTAAAGTGCTGACAGTAACCTCAAGCATGCAGAACAAAACAAAGCCATTGAAAAAAACCACAGGGAAGGAATCGTCCTCCTTGGTGACTGTAGCAGCAACTTCCAGCAAGTCAGCAAATTCAAATATGGATATCCAGACTGTGGGTGAACAGACAGAGGAACCCAAAGAGGATAAATTGGTAGAGGAAGGGAAAAAACAGACTGGTAATTTTTTTATAATTCTTTCTTTAAAATCCTATTCTAATTGGTCTCAGGCTGGTCATACAATGAAAACCAGCCAGGGAAACTGTAAGAAAATCTACTATAAATTGGTAAGAGTTACCTTCTTCCCCTGTAAATGAGTATTAACTGACTTTATGGTCAATTAATAGTCATCTAAAACAATAAATATTTTACAAGTTTAGCATGTATGGTCTTCTGAATAACTGATCTTCATATATTAGATTTTTTTCAGTACTTATATGCAATGCATTTTCCCCTGTAATTAACTTTGAATTTACTTTACAGTAGTGAAAATAAAGGCATCTGTGAAGGTATCAAATGGAGTCAGCACCAAAAAAAAAAAGACTGAGCTTGAGGCTAATGTCACAACAAGCAAGTATGTTAAAAATCATTATGCAGGTTTATGCATGTGTGCATGAGTGTATGAGTTTGGGAAGAAAGGTTTCAGGTGAACTGTTAAACTTACCATTAGATATTCTTTTTAATCTGAGAATGGTTGTCTGTAGGATGTTATTTGCAAAACAATTTGAGTTAGCTATTGGCAACATTGCTGTAAATATAAAATTGGTTTGGCTTTTGTGTTGGACTGTTGCATGCTAACAATTTTTAAAGTGTCATAATGGGTCATTCAGAATTCTGCATACTGGAACAGTTAATGACTACACAAGGTGTTGTAAACTTACCGTTTCTGGAATAGTTTAGATTAAACTGGGCAGGAGACAGCTGAAGCACTGTGAAATTGTGAAATGGCTCAATATATATATACATGTTTGTATATAAATTAAAAATATAGATATACATTTAATTTTTATTTTCAAAAAGTTTTTTTATTTTACTTTTTAGGTTGCATTTTCAATGTTTATGTATGTGTGCACATTAAAACACATATATTGCTTGTTTAAATATAATTAAATATTGCTAGATCTAAGCCTGGAAGTAATGGATATAATAATTTCTTTGCAGTCTGACAAAAAAAACAACAGGAAAAGGGTGTAATGAACAAAATGTACAAGCTGTTCTAAAGAAAAAAGGGAATGTGAGCACTAATTCTGCAGCACAGCAAAAGACTCAAAACACACCTACCAATTCTCCCAAGAACCAAGGTAAAGTTTCATACAGCAGTTAAATGATCTGCCACTATTATGCAAAGCTTTGAGGTTTGTTTGTTTTTAGCACAAGTATTCGGAAAAATCTTCTGAACAATTCTGGGTTTTTTCCGTATTTCACTTTTGGTGACAATCCTCAACTGTAAAATGCAAATTAATGTGTCAACTTGAAAAATACTTAAAAGACGGTCTTCACTGCCAGTCGGTGTTTTCTTCTGCTTGTTTAATCTGCATTGCAGAGTCTTCCATTTGCTGATCCCCTGCACTTCTGCATTTGGAACCATGACTGAGCTCAACAGAAATTGTGTAGGTCGAGCATTTGTAATAAGCAGCAAAGATCTGGACTGCAGACTGCTTTATGCCTCCCTATTTTGTTGTTTTCCTCTTTCTCCCCTAGCAGCAGCACTACTGATACTGGCCCCGAAGCAAATACTCGATTTCAACAGCTACTGATAGCAGGTGTAGGTAGTGACACTGTAGGGCACAGAGAGGAAACTTTAGAAGGATACAAAGTGTTAAGGATGGAGCTCCAATATTCAAGTTATATTATCTTAAATGCATTGTGATGTAGAAAACACAGGTTCTGTCAATTTGTAGTCATTAAAGATCTTGCAGTACTTTCTGACTGAGCAGGGACATTAATTCTGGTATTCTAATCACATTATAACTAATGTAATGATTTTCTGCCTCTGTTCATTTCCTCTACAATATAAATTGAATACAGTACTCATCACTTCCTGTGCTAAGCTGCTGGGTAATGTTTGTATGCATTATTAGAGAGCTGCTGCTTTTTACTCCAGGGATGACCAGTTACAGGCTGAAGTAATTCCTGTATGTATATTCTATGAACTGCTTTAAAGATGCCAAGATGGTATTTTTGTCTACCACTTGTTATTTGAAATCTTAATTCTTTACCCTAAATTTAAGCCCTAAATCCCTTAGTTACATAAAAAGTTGAGTAACTTGTTTCTTAACATAAACAAACACTAACATAAAATTGGTGAATATACTGTGATTGGCATATACAACCTTTATAGTCTTTTTTACTGTTTGTTAGGACCTCAGGGGGAATCACCAAATTCACTGAAATCAGGAATTTCTCCAAAACATAACGAAGAAAAAAATGTGTTACAACACCTGGTTCAGACAACACTCCCAGAAAAACATGCTTCAGCTAAGAAGAAGAGTATTAAACAATCACAAACACCTGTAACAAAAGCCACTGCAAAAATAACACCTAAGACTCTGGCTCCATCCAAGAATGCTGAGATTACAAATAGTAAAGACCCAAAACAGAAAACAGCTGTACTAAAATCTCAGTCCTCTGCCCAAAAGCTTTCAAGGAGTGATTCTCCTGTTGTCCAGAAGAATGTGCACACGTCTGAACACAGAGGTTCAGGACAGAAACTTGAGAAAAACACAGCTGATGCTGTGGCAGGTCAGCTTCATGACAATAATGAATGCTATTCTGCAAGTGAATCTTTAAAACCTGCCATGGAAAGTATCACTGACAATAAATTGCTGGAGTCCTGTCAATCCAATAAACAAAAATTACCAGATTCTTCTGAAAATGTGCAATACAAAATACAATCCGAATCTTCTTCTCCTATAATTGCAGAAGAAACTATTTATAAACTGAATGTCTCACTACAAAATTACATGGAAACAAGACAAATATGTGGAGATCAGACTGGAATTAGAAAGACTGAAGATCCAGAGAAAGATGATAATACAGCTGAATTTCACTCTCATGCACAGTCTTCCAATGATGGGTATTCAGACTTTTCCAAGGAAACAAATCAAAAGGCTATTGTTTTAGGAGAACTGGTGAAAGATTCAAAAGCAACAAAAGTCTGTAATGAACAGAGTGGTAAAATAAACTCCGAAACGGGTCTTAACTATGGTGAAAATGCTGTGTCAAGCTTTTCCCAAGTAACCAATAAAGAGGATGAGACATCATCTCCTCAGATCCAAGTGGAGGGATTTCTTACAGTTGATGAACTGTGTGATACCTCAGCCTTGACTGAATGTAGATCAGTTACAACAGATTTAGATGATGTTTCAGAATGTTCCACAGAACAAATAACAGAAAAATATTCACCTAATTACACAGAGCTTATAGAGCCTATGGAAATGCCAGAAAACCATGAAAATGCAGAAATTCCCTTTGTGGACCACTGGAGTACTGGTGCTGTAGATCCAAAAGAGAGTCCTGAATCAGATACTGGCAGTGCAACTACATCCTCTGATGATATAAAACCAAGATCAGAAGATTATGATGCCGGAGGTTCTCAGGATGATGAGGGATCCAATGAAAGAGGGATTTCTAAATGCAGCACTATGTTATGTCATGATTTTCTTGGAAGAAGCAGCAGTGACACAAGTACACCTGAGGAATTAAAAATTTATGATAGCAGTCTAAGAATAGAAGTGAAAATGAAAAAAGAGGGTTCTGATCTCTTCCGTGTAAATTCAACAAGTGATGATGAAATACCAAGAAAAAGACCTGAAATTTGGTCCCATCAAGAGAGTTCACGGACCAATACCAGAGAAAGCAAAAGTTCTGCTTTTGGTAATGCACAGTTTACTCAGGAAGCAGACCAAGTTTCTTCTTCTGCCGATGAAACAGAAGATGACAGATCTGAAGCAGAGAATGTTGCAGAAAAGTTTCCACCATCAAATGTTCCTACTCAACAGTTCCAAGGAATTGATAATTTAGCTTTTGAGGATGCAACAGAAAATGATACTGCAAGTCAGGAGTTTTCTAAAACTAAAAATTTCAAACGATCTGTTTTACTTTCAGTAGATGAATGTGAAGAATTGGGAGCTGATGATAAAGTGGAACCTCACACTTCACATCAGCACTCAATAGATTCTCTTACTCCTTCAGAAGTATTTGACAATGTTTCTCAAGAGCACCATGGAAAGACATTTTATTCAGGATACTCATTGGAAACTGAAGATGGATTCCTGGATGGCAAACAGCACAAGGATAGAGACAACAGATCAGATAAAAGTGGAAGTTCTCTCCTGCATCTTCACGGTACTGAAATCCCAGGAAAGGAGAATCAAGGTGCTTCAATGACTGAACAAAATTGCCCAGAGGAAGTATATTCAGCAGGTAGTCCACATCCAGGAGAAAAACAGCAAGTAAATATGAAGAATGAGGTGGCTAGCGAATTTCACCAGTGCAATAAGTACTTAGACAATGATGCAAAATCCCAAGAACGGCCATGTCATCTGGATCTTCAGCAGAGAGAAACTAATTCTGATGTGCAAAAGAGCAGCTCTGCAAAACCTGTAGAAGCCAGTAAGAATCAGATGCTGACTCAGGAAAGTCAAGTGAGAGACAGTCAACCAGCAGCTACTGAATGCGCTAATACTGATTTACTTCCAGGTAATGTACAGAAATAGAAACATTCAGTCATTCAAAACCAAATTAATAGGGAAAGCTTTGGCAATTTGTCTGGGATTGAATCCTGAAGTAATTTTGGCTGAAACTATATTTAAATATTTTTAAGTATTTTACTTGGGTAGAGAATGCTTGTCTGTTTGAAATATCCGTCAGTACCCTGCTGTTCAATGAGAAACTTGACTACAAGAAAAGAGATTTTATGTAATGCTAAAAGAAAGATTGGATGCAGTTGTCTGTACTTCAGTTATTTTTGATCCAATCTAACATTGACAGCATCAGCTTTCGATGGAATCTTAGTATTTGTTTTGTCTGCCTGACAACATATAGTATGTCTGAATGGGATGTGCAATAACTAAAGTAATAACCTTAACTAAAGCGCACTGAACTGTTTACCTGAACAGCTATATGCATTATTGTTGTAATTTATTTATTTATATATTATATACAAATTTGGATCATTCTCCCACTGAATATAACTGAATATTTGCCATATACACCAGTGGGAGTAGGTTTGAACTCTGCTTTAGAGCTTATGAGATGTCTAAAATTCTAAATTTTACCAGTAAAAGCTTATTTCCTAAAAGAGAGATTATACTTAGAACTGATGCTTATATACAAAAAAGTTCTAACTTGTTTCATGTAGCTAGATGAATACTTGTCTAGTTTTGTCTTTTGTCTTCTTTATATCAATAATTCAGTCTGTTTATCCCTTCAAAAATACACAATAGTGTTGATTACAACTATTGTGTATTCGAGAGTAATGAAACACTGATGATGATCTATGTTCAGCCAGACCACAGAACAAGAAGACATTAAAAATTGTACTATTTTTTTTAAGTTTGCTTGCCCTTGCCTGCAGCTGCCCTTGCATGTGCAGTGTAGAAATAAGCCTGTGGATAAACAATTTTGGTTTTAATTCTCTTTTAAGCTGACATAGCTTAAGTCACCATTCAGTAATCATTCTCTATTAATTCCCTCTATGCACCTCCTGGTCTAAATTTAATTTATGTAGTAAATGAGAAATTTCATGTGCATTAAGTGTATATTTACATTGTCATTTTCTGTATCAGAAACTTAATTATGGAGGTTATTGTTAATTACCAGTGGTGATTGCTGCTTTAACTTAATTTATAAATCATACTTTGTTTTTTATATAGGAAATAAATGCCTCAAATTTTGTCAATTTTGTATAACCCTCCATCCCCCCTTTTTTAACCTGATTGGATTGTCCTTCCTGAATGAATTAAATTTTACTCTACACAGCCCTGAGGGGAGGATCATCTACAATTTTTACATTGTACAGTATTGTGAATTATTTCAGGAGACATAGATGATTATGACACAATGGCACAAACCTGCATGTATGAACATCGGCCTCCAAAAACCCTTTCTCCAATATATGAGATGGATGTTGGAGAAGCAATTGAGCAGAGGATGGATTCAGAAACAGCAGTTCTAGAGATGGATTTTGAAGATCAACAGTTTGCAGAACAGGACTGGACTCTACTCAGGCAATTGTTATCTGAGCAGGACTCAAATATAGATTTCAAAAACTCTGTTCCTGAAGACCTTAACTTAGCACAATGTCTTATCAATCAGACACTGTTTCTGGCACGAGATGGTTCAAATCCTCAGGGTACATCACAAGTTGACACATTCAGTAGGTGGACTGAACTCATGTCTCCACTTGACGATTCCTCAGCAAGCATTACAGTGGCAAGCTTTTCATCTGAAGACTGTTCGTCCCCTCAAGGGGAATGGACAATTCTTGAACTGGAAACCCATCATTAAAGTGTCAGCTTTTTGCAACTGAACTCCAACCCATTCCCCAAATCTATTTTTGATGAGTTGTTTCCATACAGTAATGAAATACTGCATCAGTCAAGAACGAGCAATTCTTGATACTGAGGCAATCTTTCTGATACAATGAGGTAAATATGTTAACTTATAATTTAGATTTAATCACAAGTACAGTAATTTTTCAAGACTTAAATTTATGTCTTTTCTAAAAATGAACTTTGAGCATGTATTTTCTAGAATTGTTAGAAAAACTAGATGACATGAAAGAAAAATCTGGGTTTCCACCCTCCCTTTTATCTTCTTTTTTGACATTTAATGTTCTCATTGATCAAAAATTTAAAGATGAATGCACAATTAGTAGAGCTATTCCTCTCCTTTTACCCCCCCCTCTATATGGTGACTTCATTTTACAACAATAAAGATTCAGAATGGTTGTGTCAAAAGGTGATGTGTGCCAACACTACTTTAAATGACAGAAAAACATAATTATATTCAGAGAAAATGTTTCAATCTGAATCTGCTTTGGGCCTTATTAATATGAGCAGCTTGTTTCATCTGTTTCTTCCAGATTTAATTTTTGTATTTTGGTTTGTTTTGTTTAGAAGTTTCCAATAAATTTTTTTTATTGCCTTTTCTTCAAATATAAGACTTCAGAAGGTCTGTGCTGTATGAAGAGCACTGTTTCTTTCTTGAAATGCACATATTTAAGTAAATATTTTAAATGGCATAGTGCATGAATTCAAAGGAGTTGGTAGAATGTTGCTCCTGCTCTAAGAGACAGCATGTCTGATGTCTCCAAAAGTACATCTGAATCTGAAGTTGTGGTCAGTGTTACATCTGAAGTCTGATGTTAACTAGAATTACCTTCAGGCATTAATTAATTACACTTGCACCATCCTGATGCTGAGGCATAGCAAGATTCTCAGGAATTTGGTTTTGTTTGTTTTAGTAGATGCCACATTTTTAGGATCAGTAATAGGATTCTTGCATCTTCATTAATATCTCTAGTGTAGCTTTTATAAATTGAGACTAAATGTCACCATAACCTTTATTTTGACTCAGAGTGAAATAGGATATACAGATTATTCTGCTGCTTTTGGCTCTTTGGGTGTGGGTAGGACTGATTATTGTCTTTTCTGATTTGACAGCGGAGGAAGGAGTGAGAAACTTTTTGTAATTCTTACCAAGTCAGAATTCCTGAAACATACAGGGTTTTTTTCCCTGCAAAGGTTGGACCCTCTTAAGATATCTGCATTATGGAAACAGTAGGGCTTGTCTTTCACACAGCTTAAAATCTAAAAAGGAAGTATTCTACCTCCTCTTAGTCATTAACAGAAGTGCCTTCAGCAGTGGGTGCCATATAGCAGTAAAAGGCTACTAACGTTCTATTTTGGTTGAAACTATGTAAGTACACAATTTAAGCTGGCTGTAACCACTGATAACATGGTCGGTTTTGCACGCTTTTGCACAATTCCAGCAGTGCACCTTAATTTTCTTGACAAACTTCATTTCTCTTTGTTCATAGTCAGAAACTCAGTTCTGTGGAAATATGAACTTGCTCTAGTGTATGATTAAAGAAGTTACAACTTTGGATTTGACATAATAAAGATCTTTGAGGCAAAATAATTTATCTAGCAAGCCACTTTGTTGAATTTCTGGTACAAAAGTAAATGGAGGAAGAATTTTATCTTGTTCTTTAATATCAAGGTAAGAGGTAAAAAAAGGAAAACCTTCCTTTCTCTTTATGTCTCTGGAGGACTCTAAACTCATGGAGGGAAGATGTTCAGTCTCATAATAAAAATCTTTCATCTGCTCTTTTAGCAGCAGCATAAATAGTCCGAGATATTATAATTCAAAATATTATAAACTTAACACTCTGTATTTAACCCAGTCTTCATACTGAGGGAGCTAGAACCACCTTTAGAAGGTGCAAATCCTCAAGAAAACCTATTTTTCACATTCAGAGTTTACAAGGTATATCAATAGGTGATAATCTTTTGGATAAAATAAAGAACTATAGTACTAGCCATAGTAAAAGATGAAACTCAAGAGAAGCTCTTACAGAAGGCTAAGGAATAGTGTTTTTCAATGTCTGTACTAAAGTAAAAATTGTTTACCAAAAAGTTTAATCAGCTTTAAAATCCTGATGGTAGTCTGACAGTGGGCATTCACATGTTAGATGAAGTGATGGAAAGGAGAAGTGACAGAAAATGAAAGAAGGGATCCTTTTGTCTATTTTTCGCTTTGCCCATGTTTTTAACTTCTTACTGAATTGATAAAGGGACACTGAAAATTGACACAAAATTTCAGGTTTATTGTATGAAATACAATCACATGTAGGATTTTTTAATTGGGGTTTTTATCTTTGCATTTACTTTTTCAGTTGTATCAAAATTAAATTAGCTTCTCTCTTCAAGTCCCCAGTAATGTTGTTGCAATTCCTTTAACAGTTTTGCAGCAGACCACTGATTAGGATATGGTATTGTTCAGTTGGTACATAGGCAGCCATAGAATTCAGCTTCCCACAGCCAAATAGTGTCTGTAGAAGTAGCAGGAATAGAAAGTGGTATTGTTTTTAATTCGCGTTACTAGAGTGCCTGTGAGGCTTAATCAGACCAGCATCCCACTGGCTAGACATTGTACAAACAAAGAACAAAAACAAAGACTTCCCACAGAGTGGTTAGAATCCAAGATAAGACAAAAGACAAAAAAAAAATGCACATGAATGGAACAGTAAAATGAGAGTGTCAATATTTGTCTAGCTGATTAGCAATGGTTTCAGCACATCATCAGTTTAAATAGTCATTTTTTCTCCTGTGTGCATTAGGAGAAGGGGAAACTGGAAGGTGAGATTTGAAGGCTGGAAAATGAGGGAGCTGGAAGAATGTATATTCCTGACCAGCCTTTTGTGCTGCTTGAACTGTTTGACCCTGACCTCATTCAGGAGAATGTTCAAGCTTTAAGCCAGGTGTAGGTGGCTATTTGTTTAATAGTATCAGTCACTTGAGTTCTTTGGAGTCCTGCTCATTCCTCTTGACAGTGATTTTGTCACTGTATTGGCCTCTTCTCCAAAACATGAGAGAATGGATAAAGGTTTGTTTGAAAACTTCTGGAGAAACAATCAAAGCTGGTGTCATAGGCTCCAAGTGAAGAGTGATTATGAGGTCCTGAAAGACATCTAAAGCAAAGAATCTGATGAAACAGTGAAAGTGGCATCAGCGAGGAAACTAAAAAGATGGCATAGTCAGAGTACTACCCTTGCAGTAGTATTTTGAATAAGAGCAGTGAAATTGCTTTGTCAAAGCCTGAGAAGACCATGTTGCAGTTAACAGGTGACAGTGACAGCTTACCTGGGATTGTTCTGTGAATGGGCAAACATGTCTATCCTACAGAGAGTAACACCACATTTAGTAAGCTATCAGTGAAATTTAGAGGAGAGGACTTGGAAATCAGAGTCTAAGATAATGACTCTGATTTGGCCTACCTCAAATGAGATGTTATGAAAGTGAAAAATAGGAAGGATGTTTTACATGTATGAATGTATTAAGTTTAAAGAAGGCTAGACCTCCAAAAGTGATATCTGTAGGCATAATGACTTTTTTTTTTTTACTTGGAAAGTTAGAGTCTAGTCTGGGCTGGAGAAGTAGCTCTGCAGGGTTTTTACATACAGATAATAGATAAAATTGTATTTGTGGAATAAGTCACCAACAGACATATTGCAGACAGAAAAGGGAAGGCCAGACGCTTGAAACTATACAGGAAACTGAGGAACAGGGAAGTTCTTCCAAATAATCTATTAAAACAAGAAATTAGGGAAGCAAAGGAAATAAAAAGATGGAGACAGGAGTCAAATGAGGATGACAGGATTTAAGGAAAACTGCACCACTTGCTTCATTGAACGTAGCCCACAAAGCAGATGAGTATAAAATACCAGTTTTGAGGTTGATTAGGAAAGTGTTTTTAGGGGCTGTGGTCAAAATGAGAGATTGGCCTGCAGAGTCAAAGGCAACAGACACCAGTTTGGTAGAGGCTGACAGAACTGCAGGAAGGAAGCTGAGCCTAACCACTAAGAGAGAAAAAACAGTTAGAAAAGCAGATCAGTTAATAATATATTTTGGTTTGCTTTTTCAATGCGTGAGATTATACCATGTTTATATAGTGTAGCAAAAGAAATGCAGAGACTGAGACATACAGCGAAGATCAGAAGAGATAAGTAAGCGTGAAATGAGATCAGCAGGCAGTCTGGACTGCTACAAGTGATCAGATAAGTGCATAAAAAACCCAGACATCTGCTTTTGTGGTGTAGGGGTAATGGAAAGGACACTTCATAAATTCATATGTTTTTCCCTTAGAAAAACTTCTTCTAGAATCATAGAATTACAGGAAAATTGCAGGAAAATCATAGAAATACAGGAAAATGCAGGCTTGAACTGACCTCTAAAGGTCTGTAGTCCAACCTCTTCCTAAGAGCAGGGGTAACTTCAAAGTTACATCAGGTTGTTGGGGCCTCATCAATGTCCATAGCATATAAATGATAATAAAGTCAGCAGGCAGAAACACAATGCTCATGGGAAACAGATATTTGAGATTAAACTATTCTCATTATAATAAAACTACTTTGGGTGTCATTGGAAAATATTAATAATTAAGTACAAAAAATATGGCTAGCTTGCAACATTTGAAGTTCTGGATGATATGTGACTGAACTGTACATGTTTAATAATCTTATTCCACACTTTTTAAGATTTTTAAATTATTTCAAAATCATACTTAATTTTGAGTTTGCAAATTTTATTATTATTTTGGAAGAACTAGGGCAAGAGAACTTCCCATGTTGCTACAAAGACTGTCCCTAGGATGTGTTCCCCTAGCATTGTCTCTCAGTTTGTTTCAGGGAATATGTTAAAAAAAATTTCACATACCTGTTCTAGGTACAGATTGTAGGAGACTATTTTATATATATTTCAATACATATTATTGCCATCTGGAAAATAATAAGTAGCATGCTCGTTCTACTTTGCTCCAGAAGACCTAAACCTTTGCATGAAGGAATTAAGAACCACTCCTATGTTGTTAATCTGTTGCTCAGAACCAAGACATTTAGGAATTCATTATTTTGCTGTCACAAATGTCAAAAACAACTTCTTGTTGACCTCAGCTGAATCAGGTTCAGGGCTTGCCTGTATTGATGCATGTACTAGAAATGCTATTTTTCCAGTATATCTAGTTCGTAGTTTTCTAGTTTTACTCTACTAATAACATTGTGCAGTTGTAGGTATGAAAAATTACAGCTAGAAAGACTTCAATTTAGGAGTCATAATTGTATGCATTCTGTTAATATTTCATGACTGGAGTGATTTAACATTTGTACATTGATGAATGACGTTCTTGCCAGGACTACACAGGAACTGAGGACAAAAGATAACATGAGAAGTATTGCAGCTTTATTACAACAGATGATTCTCTGGAAATGGGCTTTTAGATCTGAAATCCAATATAATTAGAAGCTTTCATCTCTTGCAGAAAATCCACACTGATTTTCATCTTTCTCTCTTGAACAAAAGCATATGTGATTTTTTTTTTAAATAAGCTTTAATGTTCAACTTCGGAAAAATTACAGCTCAAATATCTTCTCTAGCTAATTTAAAACCTAACTTCTTCCTATTGACAACTACTGTGTGTTTAAGGAAACTAAATCTGTAACAGAGGAAAGTGATTTATCTAAAAACTGGATATCAACTGAGGAAAAATACCGAGTTTGCTAATTTCTTCATTTTTTTACATTTGGTAGCTAATAACAGAAGAAGCTATACAGAGCAGGCATGCACACACACCTGTTTATTTCTTGCATTTGACCTTCCTTTCATACTTTGCTTTGCAGTCTGCATTGTACACTCCATTAAGCCACAGTTCTGCAAACGCAGAAGTGAATCCACAGCCACATTTACAGATTGGCTTTCAGCTTAACATTCTCTTTTCAGAAAGGGTAATGGAGCTGACACTAGGGGCAGGCACTGTGCATACTTGTCTTTTTATACGGTACTCAACTTAATGAGGTTCTAATCCTGATGAACCATCTGGATGCAGTTAAAGTATGAAATAATTAATAATGGAATTCCATTAAGTTGCTTCCCTCGTCTTCTTAATTTATTGCTCAGAAGACTGTCCAGTTAGAGAAATCAAAGTCCTAAGAAATCTAACTTTCTGCATTACATGCAACCAAAGTTCTTTCGCTATTGCACAGTAAAATATGAGTACAGATCTTCAATAACTGAAACCTCAGTATCTGGAGGGGCTGACTATAACTCAGTAACTAGATACAATTAACAAGGACACTGATGATCAAAATAGGGTTTGTATACTTACAGATGATGACTGTTAACTGGATTAGAGTGTACATTCTGGTGAACCTGAACAGGTTCATATGCACAAATTTGGGGCTCAGCCCAGTTATCCAGGTAATCATACTTTTTATTTATGCACTCAAGTGACAGTGACTACTTTTTCTCAGCTCCTGCTGAAGTTAGTGTGACTGGTATCAGTTCCATATTTATAAAGATCACTTTATTTAAAGTGTCTGGACAGAAAGACTAGTTACTGGAGTAAAAATTTTGGCCTGGGTACCTTAGATCTACAACCCACTTTTGAGACTGATCTCACCAACTTACTTAAAATATCCTCACTTATGCAAACCTTATGTAGGAATTTTTGCAATTTTCTTAAGTTGTGTTTAATGAAATCATTTTTGTTCATCACTTTTTTTTTTTTAAGAACCCTCTTTCGAGTGTGGCATGACATCCTGCCAGTAGAGTTATATCAGCGTGCTTAAGATCAATACAGATAGGACAAACCCTGTGTACATGCCAGATTCAGTGTAGGTAGTGTAAAAACTTTTAGTGACCTTCACAGAATGAGGTAATATCCATGAACGAGACCCACCTGTAAGTCAAACTTCCTACCTGTAACAATATGTCCTCCTGTATCTGTAGAGAAAAAAACCCTTCAATCTCTATTTTCTGGATTATCATGTTCTAGTAACCAAGATTAATCTAATATATGTATAATGGGATGCATATGAAGAAACGTTTGAGTCACTACCTGTAGTCCGTGGCTTTATGGTCCTGGAATATTTTGACCACTCAGTCTTGTAGAGGGGAGGGGAGGGTGTTAAGCTCTCAAACCGAATGCTTGCATGTTTCCCACCCGCTTGCTTTCCAGACTTAGATAATGAGCTGGGGCCTAAGTAATCCTATTCCGAAATGACTCCTTGTCAACACGGTCTTCTGTTTCCAGAATATCTGTATGGTTGCATAGTCCCAAACCTTTTTTCCCCATGCTACCTACTGAAGGTTCTTAGTTGATTTCTGTATGACAGAAAATAATAAATCCTATGTGTAAGTTAAATGCTGAGTCACTGTACTTCATTCAACTTGTGGACTGCTGACATCAATTTTTATTTGTGCTCTGTAAATGGCAAAAAAAGTGTTACTTTCCTTTCCCATCTGTTTCGTGAATGTTCACGCCTTTTTCTCCTTTAAAAGGAAAATACTAATTTTTTTCTTTGACTGTGTCATCAGAGAACAGGACGGGTGATACGTGTGAAGATCAAATCAGTTTTCATACAAAAATACATAGAGAGGAAGATACCTATGTAGCAGTTCTACAAAACCAAATAATGGTGCTGATGTAGAACATACAGGATATCAGCCAGGAGAGCATAGAGAAACACTAATTTGATGACAGATTTTGCCTTGTCATAAATTAGTTATTCATTCAAATGCTTATGCCATTATCTTCATCATAGGGGAGTTCTAATCCCAAGATCTTTCTATTCTTGCCTAAGTGGAGTTCTGTACTCTGCTTCCAGGAATTATTTGATATGCTGCCAGACACAGCCCTATTCTTTCTCTCTCCTGCACCTTTATCTGTATCTGAAATGCACCATGTAGGTATGTGGGAAAGAAATGTTTCTGAGATTTAAAGCAAAGACTAGCCAAATGTCAGAAACTGTCACAGCAGAGATAACAGTAAGTAGGAAAATCACTTCAGTCATCAGATAGCACAAGATCCCTCAAGAGTCCCTCTTGGGAAAGGAAACTACTGTGGAGAAGAATGCTCCAAAGAACACACAATTCAGAAAAATCTATTTCCTTTGAGTCCAAGCTCTACTTAATTAGTGTTCTGACATTCAGGCTCAAAAAAAGAGAAAGTCATGTAGTGAATACTCAAACGGTATTGCAGAACAAACCTCTACCAGAATTGTCCCTTGGGCAGAGTCCCAGGGGCTCAGCATGTCCCATTGCATCAGACTTGTACTAGACAAGCATTAGGCCAGGGCAGCTCTTACACAGGACACAGTGCGGGGTCCGGGGTCCATTCTGCTCAGAACCTTCTGTCTCAGAAAGACTCTTATTTTTATTTCAAACACCAAATGTAAGTGACAAGCAGAAATATATTAAGTTTCTGGTATAAATTTTTGCCAACTGTATTTAAGACACACAATTTATACTAGTAAATATATAGCAGCCGGAGTCAAAATACTGTCAGGAAGCATTTTCTGTTAAGGTTTGGGTTTTTCTCATCATCCCACACTTATCCATCATTGTACTTTGATGCCTCTCAAGTGATAATTCTGAATTTGGGGGTGTGCAACTACATGCACAGTAAGTGGCTATCAGGGAAAAAAAAGGTATCTGCTGGTATCCCAGGAGCCTAAATCCAGTATTTGTATTTCTTTGTAATTACAACTTTTTAAATGTAATAATTTACCCTTTCTTTTATGTACTGCCCATCTCCAACAGTATTACACTGAAAGAAACAGTAATCTACTCACCTGTTAAAGATATTTACCCTGGGAATCTTTTTTTATTCCATTCTATTCCCTTCTACTATTTTTTCTCTGTCTGAATAGTTGTAATTCAATTAATGCATGTACATATTAAACACAATCCAAAATATGAATTCAGATACACTGTAGTGTTATAGATCAAGTATAATGCTTACAAACAAAACAGTTCCTACTCTTTACCCCTGGGGTTTCTCTAGTACTGAAACACAAATTCATTCGTACTGTGCATAAATTCAAAATTAATATTGACATATGTCAGCAGGATCATCAATCCTCATCATAAAACTGCTCTATTATTTTACAATTATACTTTAAAATAATTCCTGATGTTCTTAACTCCGTGATTTTTGTATGCAGTCAGAGCATGTGGTTCCACTATCTTACAGGACACAGTTGATAGTTTGTGGGTCCTGTCACTGCTCTCCAGAACACTATCGTCAAGATACCCAGTACATCTGTTATATTCCTTTAATTTGCTGACTTTCACATTCATACTCCACAAAAGCTCAAAAATTCAGTATTAGAAATATTTTACTTACTATGTAAAGTAGTATGACATTTCCATACCCTTGCAGAGCAGGGTTACTCTAACTTGGGTGCATTTGACCAACAGGAGAGGGAAATCAGATATGAATCCATGTCTTGTCTGGAACAAAAGAAGAGTAATTTTTAAATTACTACAATATCTACTTATTTCTATGCAAGCCAAACAATTTGCTATATAATTTTTTAAAATATTTATTATTTATTTAAGTATATGAAGTTAGTTTCTTCTATTTTAAAATGCCCAAAAAAATGTTTAAAAAGAAAAAACTTTTTACTAAAATCTGATTTTTGGTAAAAATACCAGTTTCAGAGGATAGTATGAGAAGCTAGACTCATGCCTGAAGAGCAGAGCTGGATACCAGTGCTTTTAATGGCTCAGCATTCCAGCTCTTCTTGACCATGTGGAAGTATTGTTTCCTCATGTAATCATGTAAGAACATGATTTTAAAAGAAGCTTCTAAACAGTATTTCTTTTTCACTGAAAGTGGTGCTGTCTCTTGCTTTCACATTTTTGTTCTGTGAAACTTCTGCGTTTATGTAAGTTCTGTAGAAGATAACTTGGCCTATTCTTGCCCAGAAATAGCTGCCGAATCAGCCGCCCATCAGGAACATTCCCTCGAGCCTTCGGTTCCAGGCCCGCGCGGCTCCTCCTGAGGGCTGAGGGTGAGGGCGGGCCCCGCTCCCTTCCCGCCGCCGGGCTCCCGCTTTCCCGCCCTCCCGGAGGGGCCGCGGGGGAGCCAGCCCAGCGCCACAACAGGTTTGAGATCGGGGAAGGGGCCGGGTGCGGCTGGTGCCGGGAGCAGCTGGCACCAAGGCTAACGGGAACCATCCAGGCCCAGGCTCCGGGTGCCTCTCGCTGCTGCCGGGAGCTCCGCTGTCCCCAGCTGCTCCGCATGAGCCTTGTGGAGGCACAAACGCCTGCCAAGCTGCACATGCAGGAGTATTTTCAGATGAGTGTTATGCCTTATAGAGAAAGCCTGCCCAGATGCAAATTCCTTAAAGCTCTTTAGGTATCTGATAGCCATCTTCAATTAGCTCAGTGGCAGTGGGCACCTGTTACTTTTTGGGAATTGAGTAGTGCCCTGGTTTTTAATCAGCTCTTTAATGCGTCTGTGTGCTTTAAACAACTCACCTCGTTAACTGGCAGGAAATATTTGTCATCTCTCTTTTCCCAAACTTTTCAGAAGCGGCACCTGATATCTCACTGCAGAGCTATTAAACCATTGAAAAAAATGACAGAAAGTTGTGGGCAGGAGCAGACAAGGTGGATAACGACGGTCATTATGAGTACAGCTCTGCAGGTAGGATGCTGCTTGTCAGGGCCAGCATCTGACTCACGAGGAAATGCTGAAAGAAGCATTTCCTATATTCTGTAGGTGGAAATATTTTATTCAGTGTCAACGAATACAGGTTTTTCAGGATGAAACAGGGATATTAGTCTGAAGCTGCTTCTACTGGAATACTGGTTCTTTTTGTGTGTATCTGTATTTTCTGCTAGCTACTTCCATATCTATTTAGTATTCTTGCCACCTGCTATTCTGACACTGCTTTAGGATTGTTCTCCTGACTCATCGTTTTTGCACTGCACTGATGCCTCTTTCAGTTTGCTCTATAAATAATTCCATCAGAAATGTTGCTGAATTTTCTGAATTTCTCCCTAAATACTTTACTTTTTCCTATACAGTATCAACACAGGGGTAGACAATTACTCAGTAAGTACATAATTCATTTTAAAATATTGAGTCTTACATATATTAATATATATTTTTATCTGTTAACATCAGAAGCCTTGACTCTGTTCCCAAGTAAAGTAAAAGGGTATGTCAAGGAGCTGGTAATTAGCTTCTGCAGCTGAGGCCAATTTCATGCCAGCTGGCGAGAATTTAGAGGCAAGAGAGCTTTGATTCACAAGCAAGGATATCTTATGCTAGCTTGGCTGACAAGGTTATCACCCCATCTCTGCTGTGTAAATGGGTGAACCATGTTGAAGTAATTCCTGAATCACCTCAGTTTAAAGCCTATACTTACTTGCCTGCTCATTTTGGAATTTACAGCCTGTAAACTGTGCCTGTTTGTGCCATAATATGGTGAGAGGTAATGGATGGCAGTGATTTCATCAGCTATACCAGCATAACTCACTCCCACCCCCAGCTCTACTCAAAACTACTGCTCTTCGGGCTCCCCATAAGCAAAGCAATGGAGATAACTGAATACAAGTCCAAGATGGCTTTTCTGCATCAGTTTTAGTTATGAGCTATCGTTTTCATATAGCTGTTATATTTATATTTGTACTTTAAATAATTCAGCAGTGGCTTTGAAGCTGAGACTTTTTTTCCAAAATGTAGCTATACCTTACAAGCAATTGCTGCTGATCGTTCCCTTTCCAGACCAATTGAAAGTGTGACATTTCTGGTTACTGTCTCCTTCAGGGTTCACTTGCTATCCAGATTTTCTGTTGTACTCTTCCACTAAATCATGGCACTTCCCTATATAAGCAGGCTGGGTAGGTTGAATTCAATAGGTTGAATTTGAATGGGTAGGTTCAAGAACATGTTATTAGCTAAAAAAGGTTCTGTGATTTAACCTTTAATATACGTGCGTTCGTGCAGCTTCTGTGGAACATACTGCAGAAATGCTTTTTGCAGGCTGAAAAATACATCCAAACACATTCCATTCTGTAGATGATTATGCTGCATAGTGCAGTGCTCTAGTTTTCCTGTGTGGATTGCGTGCTGTCAAAAAGCTTTAAAGAAAATCATGTCCCATACAGAATTTCTGAATGATTTTCCAGCTGAGATGCTGGCATCTGTGAAAATAATGCAGCCTAATTAACCAGAGTCATAGAAACACACTACTGTATGATCCTCGTTTCTGCAAATCCTCCTCTAGTGCATTTTACCAAAACAGACTGTAAAATGTTTAAGCTTCTTTATGCATTATGCAAGTTTCCTGAGACAAACTGAATGTACACATACAGAATTGTTATTCAGTGTTTGTAACTTCCAATCAAATACTTCAAAATTTCCTTAATTGAACATGTTTAACATTTTAGTATTTTTTTTTAATTTTAAGTGGAATAAAAAATACTCTTGAACAACAGTGCTAAATGGTTCAGCTATAATGGTTCAGCTGATGCTTTAAGAGTATTTCTAACTTGTTGGCTGAAAACTTTTCAAAATAACCTTGTAAAATTTATTTAGGATAATGAAATTTCTACAGTTCTGCAGAGACAAAACCACCGAGTTCGATATTCAGAATCAGTGGAAACTGGATCTGTGATTTTTCCTCTTTCTGGTACAGTACTTTAAAGTTTATGCTTTTAAATCATAAACTCCAAAGAAGTAAAAAGTCAGGCCCTGTTGTGGACTACACTAAACAGAATAAAATCTGCCTTGTTGGGATGCTGTGCAGTACTGGAAGGAGCTGTGCTTTGATTGTATGTAAATCAGAGGATGAAACAGAGAACGTTGGGGATTAAATACTTTCAGGTTTTTTTACTTTTTTTGGACATTTTAAAGAACAGCTACATGAGATTGGGTGATCATCAGCTGAACTGTTCAGTAAATTTTTGTCATAACTGAGCAAACATGCTAAATGCCACTAACATGTAAGCTGCCATCAGGATCTTTAGTATACATGGCTGTAAATGTAAGAGTGAACCAACACCTTTGGCTTTCAACTTGCAAGTTGAATTTGCACAGCTGGTGATAGCAGAGGAGGTGATAAAAGGATTATTTGAGTGGGTTTGATTAGGAAATCACTGAAGCTGTAAACATGAAATAGCTATTTTTCCTTTTTTAGAACAGAAGATGTTTTAGACACATACATGAGATCCTTTATCTGAAGTTTTCCTGAACTTTAAGGACTAGCACACATTGAGATAGATTTTTGTATGCTCAGTTGTTAAGCCTCCTAAACTTCAGCCTTAACTTTCCCTTTCAGAACAACTTACATTGACAGTTATAATTTCATTTTTCATAGTAGACAGTTTAGCTAACTTTTAAGATTTTACAACTGTTTCTTTCACTTAGAAACAGGACTTGCTGAGCTTTTTGGTCAGCCTTTGCCTTTGCCCCAAATTCATTCCATTGTAGCAGTTGCTTGTTCTTGAAGCATGTACACTCAAAGGCATTCAGATGTGTCTACTTTGAGTGGATTGAATAGTTGGTGTTTTTTTGATGTTACGTTAGAAAAATAACCTGAGATATTTGTAGTTTTATCTTAAAATTACTAGTCATCACTGGCCTAATTTCCCTGTCAGAGATGTGGGAATCCATTCATGTTCTGTTCCATTGCCTTTTAAACTAATGGTTGAATTACAAATTGTGCTTCCCAGTTCGTGGTGAGAACTTAATCCCATTACTGCCATGACCTGTACATTTACAGTGGTTTCCTCAACAGGCATTGCATTTATACTGTCAGACATGCAAGACTTGCTTAGGACAGGGGAAGAAGAGTTTTCCAAAAGAATTCAGAAGTTCATAAACATTCATCGGAACAGCTTTTTGGTTTTGTCAGCTGCTCTTCATGGACCTGAAGAATGGAGTGCCATGTTCAGGATTCAGAGAAGGTATGATTTCAACATCAAACTGAACTTTATATTGCTAAGAAGAAATGAAATAGCAGTCTTGGATTTGGAAATATTTTTCTAGGAATAAATAGGACAGGAAGCAACAGACAGAAACTGATGCACAGAAGTTTCACCTAAATATGAGGAAGAACAGATTGCCCAGAGAGGGTGTGGAGTCTCCTTCACTGGAGATATTCCAGAACTATCTGGATGTAATCCTGTGCAACGTTCTCTAGGATGACCCTCTTTGAGTAGGGAGGTTGGAGCTGACACACTGTGGTCCCTTCCAACCTCACCCTTTGTGAATTATTTTCAGGAATTCAGACACAAATTTCATCTTACTAATGCACTGGAAAAATACTTAAAGGATTTGTTTATTAATAGCAAAAAAAAGAATACCAATCTGACATTATCGTAGGTAACAAAAGAGGATGTTCCTCAAAACATAGCAAGTAAGATTAATTTCAATCATTTTAGGGATATGTAATATAATTATTTTTAAAGTTTTCTCTCAAGCTGGAAAATTATAGTTTTCTTAGCTCTGTAACCATATTTTCATGGTCATTTTCAGAACATGCAAGTTTATGTCATGAGAAAAGGCTTTATTTTAAAGTGCAGATTTTTACCAGCTTTTAAAATGTTTACTTGAAACTGTGTCTATTATACTCTCCTAGAACAATTAAATAATCAAAGTTATTTTACACCAAAAGTATAAAACAACATTAAAACTGGTTTGTTTAAAACTTTTATCTCTAATTGCTAATGAAGTCTGAAAACTTGCATATTTTAGTACACACCTGCTGACAACAGCAATCAGATTATGCTCCATGCTTGTAGTCAGAACTATTTTCTTGTAGGGAGAGTAGCCCTAACTGCAGCTGATTGTCACTCTTGGCCTCAAAGAAGCAACTATTCTAATGAAGTCTTTGATCTTTACCTCCTTGAGGTAACTAGCACCAGTTTCATTAAATCCTGGGCATACTGCCAAATGCTGATGAATAAAGAGTGTATGAGATGAAATGTAAGGAATCTATTACCCGTTTGTGAAAATGCTGTAAATTTTCATGAGAGGTTTTAAAAGTTCAGTCACCATTCAGCAAGACCAAATTATTCAGCTGATGGCAATGCTAATTCTCAATCTACTTTGTGGTTATGTAACAATGGTGTTTGTGCATGTGCTGATCACTAAAACATTATGTTTTGGAGTTGTATTCCACTTAGCAAGTCAGTAATTTTATTAAAATAAATGTTTTGTCATTCCAAGCAATATCAAATTGATGTTGACAAGGCACAATTATATATATATATTTTTAATGCATGTGCTTTTGTTACTACCTGGCAGCTTGGAGTTCTGCTGTTGTTTGTAAATCACTGACTGAGCTTCTTCATTGGTGGGGTTGAAACTTGCGCCATGTTCTTTGAAACTACAAGCCACCTGTTGGATTTGTTAAAAAACAAAGCCCCTTAGTAATGTCTGTTTGTCTTCTATTACAGCTTCTTTGTGCTTATCTATGGGTTTGCTGCAACTGGGGAAGGATTATTTTAAAGGATTATTTTTTTATTATTATTAATCAGAAAATTATAGGATTCTTGTTAACAACATGAACATTTTACGTAGGGTTGTGTATAGCATGGGGGAAGCAGGAGAAAAGTAGTGTTTATCATCATAGCTTAAATGAGCATTCCACTAATAACCTCAGTACATCTCTATGTTAAGTTTTAAACACCTTGGAGGAAAGGCCAGACATGTTCAAATGCCCAGTATTCTGTCCATCAACCAAGTTTTGTTAACTTGGTTAAATTTAGACCTGCTGTTATTGGAAGCAAAACTGTTTATAGAAACAGATTGGATCTAGATAAGTACATGTAACTGCTTCTTTGTTGCACTTTGTTCATTCATGCTTTGTTTAGCCCATCCTAGTATTAGCAAAACTGCATCAATTTATTTCCCTAATCTCTACATGTAAACCCAACCCTTGTTCCTACATTGCATTTTAGCAAAACGCACCAGGGACCTGAGTGCCTCTGCTTAGAGAAGGACAGTGTCTGTAACATTTATTTTTGCTAATTAGAAGCAAGGGCACACAAGTTCAGCTGAGATACCTTACCAGCATGAGGTCTTAATGTGAATGAGTCCAAGTCATCAGACAGATTGCAGGGAAGAACAGGTGGTAGGCACAAGGGGAGGTCACAGGGGACTATGCAACTGAGCAGCTGGGCATTTCATCTGCATTATTTAAATTCATTTTGGTTATTTAAAATTCCTCATTCTTTGTTAAGTCCCTCTCCTGTTTTAGCTCTACAACAGAAAACAGCAGCAAAGGTAACGTTGTCATTATTACAACACACTTAAAATACAAGTCTTAGGGAGAGGCTCTGTGCTTGCCTAAGCTTTGATCTCTCTCTTCCATAACCTCACTGAATGACAACTCATGGTACTATTTTAAATCTTCAGATTCCATTCTCAAGAATGAATGCATATAAATAACACTATTTATAGAAAGAATTAATTGTAGGTTAAAGTATTTGAGTGAACAAGCCTTTACATGAAAGTAGTGGAATTGTCCCATTATCTTAATCGTGCCTAGAATACAAGTTGTTTTATTTATAGTACAGTACAAAGATTTAGTTTTTAGATACTTTGCTGTGTTCTTCCAAAGCCATAAAAACAACCCAAACATTTTTTACTGCCACTGAGAAGTCTTTAGCAATATCACAGAAGAGGGTTTAGCTCTCTCTGAATGTACACATGCTTAAGAAGTGCTGATTGATTGTTGAAGAGACCTAGATAAAGAAATGAGCCCTTCCAAATCCCACCTAAATAAGTGCTACAGAAATGGGACAGATGGCTTTACAAACAGCATGAATGCTACACTTGCCCTTTCAAGATAAAAGCAGTCATCTCTGGAAGTAAAACTGCACGCTAAAAAGCTGTTTACATCACGTGGGACTGCTGTTTGAGTTTTATGGCATAAAAAATTAAATACATATTCTAAAAGTAACTTTATTTATTTTGTTGCAGATTCCTGGGCAGTAACTTACGTGTAATACCAGTTCATAATCCTGCTGAAACTGTTAAATTAATGCTAACTATGGCTAAGGTAAGCCCAGTTGCATATACTTAAAAATACGAGTGTATTACACAGAAAAAGCCAAGAACTATAAAATATTTGGTTTTCCTTAATGGAACTTTTTGGGTATGCTGACCACAATCCATTAATACACTGAGGTAGGACTGGTACTCTGATGCATTAGCTGAGTCTTTAAACTACTGTTAACAGTAACTTAATAGCTCTTAATAGCATCTAAGAAAACAAATTAGATATTTAAGAGCTTGTTTGGCTCTTATTTACCATTGTTAAATTGGGATGTCTTCATTTACTGTTAACACCTGTTGAAATACTATCACCTCTGTGTACATCATTCCTGAACACCTACTTTAGAATATATGATTCAAATTTCACTGCTGAGTAAGTTTGTATTTCTACTATTGGAAAAATAAAATGTTAAATATTCTATTACCTAAAAGTCACTGTGTCCTACTCATAATAGTTTTTCTTTTTCTCTAAGGTAACTTCCAAGCCACAAGTAGATGATACTCGTTGCAAAATGGAAATGACAAAAGCCCAAATAATAGAAAAAAGTCCAGTTTGGAAGATGCTTCAGGAGTACCAATTGCACTGTAATTAACTTAGTATTTGGGTTTTTTATTCATAAATAGAGTGGCTACATTTTAAACAAAATATAGAATGCTCTTAAAAATATAGTTACATTTGAAAAGACTACACACAACATATGCATTTGAAATGGAAATTCATATTAAATAACTATACAGTGAAAAATAGCATACTTGATACCAAATGTGCTTTCTGGGGGGGGCAGGAAAGTGGTTTAGCTGCACTATAGAAAAGTCATCCTTACTTTTAACTTGGTTCTGAACTTAGAGGCTCATCTGTTATAAATAATTCCCCAAAATATTTACTATATCTTAAGGAAAACTGTATGATTAAAGATAAGGATAATCAAAACAATTCCAAAATACAGGTATCCCTAAAATAAGCAGCTGTATGTATGAAACCTTACACTGTTTTTTAAACACAAGGGTTATCTGTTATGTTACTCAGTTTTAACATCTTATTTAGCTCAAAGTTGATGTGTTTTTCTTGAAACCTGATTTCCTTTGCCACAGTGTTTTTACTATTTATAGATAGTATAGAATATACTGTTATCTATCTGTACCTTACAGTCCTGTTTGCAAATATAGAAGCTTGTTTGTCAACATTAAAATGTGCTAATAAAAATACCTTATGTTTAAACAGGGCTTTTTAATTAATGGTTCTTCAGTCACTTGATAAAAATCTTTGTAATTCACAACACCAGTCAGCAACTATTACCTAACAAATTCTGAAAATTAAAAAAAGAAATGCCTAAACATACCTCCTTCCCCAGAGAAGAACACACCCCTGCCTTTAGTTTCTAAACTTAAGAAAAAGCATCAAATTCTGAAGAGAAGTAAATAGACCATATATCTGCAAATCACATGCAACAAAAGCAAAAGAAAATAAAAAAGAACAGCGACAAGACTTATGAAGAACAGCATTTGCAATTCTGGAGGCCACTCAAAGTTGCTCTCCTTTACAGGGTGGCAGCCTCCCTTGCAACTGAAGTCTCATAGTCCAAGTGATCTTGTAAGGAGTATGTTAATTCAAACACTTCAGCTGACTTAACTATTTTCATCCATTACAGCTTTTGTTTTCCCTTCAATGAGTTCTTCTACTCGAGCTAGAACACTTTCTATTAAGTCAAATGTGAAGAGAGCTGAGTGCAAAACCTGAAATGACAAGAAAGATGAGTGTTATTGTTAGTAGATTTTTTTTTACCCATTTTACATTTACTTTTGTCTCCACAAAAAATGTCAGTACTTCTAAGTGACTCTGAAGGGAAGTGCAAACTCACTTGAAGCTGCATTCCAGTAGTCATGGCAGGCATCTTTTCCCCACTAACAGTTACAGAGCAAACTGGGTTAGAACTGTGTGCCTCTGTAGAAGAAAACCAACGTGACTCTTAGAATTAAAAGAATATTTAAAATATCAGCATTTCATGACAGTAATTGTTAAGAACAGAAATCTAGGGATTGATGAAACACATGACTGAGGGTGCTGAACCTTTAGAGGAAGACAGTTGGAGTTAGATGCTATCTTTACACTTTCTAGAACACAAATGCCTACATTACTAAACAGGCAAGATCTGCAACTGAAACCAATTTCATAGAGTTCACATGCTCTTTGAAAGGAAAACTAAAATGTCATCTGGTCTAGTTTTGATACATTTTTAGTATTTCCATGTCCAAGGAGATAGTAGGAGGTTCTTTAGCTTGACTTAATGAATCCAGACATTAAGTACTTATTTTATTAAGAAAAGGCTGCAGGCTTCTCTGTTTCAGAGACATTACTTGCAGCAGGCTAAACTACAAGGACAGGTCTGAAAAATAGGGGAAAACCTCTTACATTCAGACCACATATTTGAAATTCAATGTAATGTTTACAAAGATTATACACTAGGGAAGAAAGCTAAACCATTTACTGTTACAAGGTAGATGTTCTCTCCCAAACTCAAGTCTCTTTATACATTTCTCTAGCTTTCAACAAAGTAAGAGGGACTTAAGAAAAACCTTCCTGATTAATTTTGAATGATTCCCTTTAGAAAGATATCCACAGGTTGTCTTGAGAAAGAAATCCCCTTCTTTGCCTCATACTTACATAATTTTCAACAGAAGAGGTTAAGACTAGGGGCAAAAAGCTGTATTGACATTTTTAGTAGCAGACACAAATTCCTTGGGCTGTCTTAATTATACTGGAGACCACAAGGAACAGAGGATCTGACATACAGAGAGATTGCCTAAAGCAGCTATAGCTCTTATGCCCTGTGCAATGTGTCTGCTTAACCCAGAGTAGAATCTGATTCTGTGTGTCAGATTAAAAAAAAAAATTAAAAAATGAATGTAATGCTTCAGGCTTTAGAGAGCACTGTGACTTATTTTTTCTCTTGTTAACCCCCCCACACCTGGTATGAAACCAAAGGGTTATGCATTCAGAGAGACTGAGTCGCTCCTTTGTAACATTAAAATCAAAAGCATGAATGCAGAACAAGCTCTGAAGGTATTCATGTGACAGTTCTACTAGGTTTCCATAGGAGTTACAAATATGATGACAGATAAACAAGTTCAGATTTTTCTGATCAATTATGAAAATTTTTAATATAGCAACTACTGAATTATTATTTGAAGTTTGGAATAGTGTCAACAGTTAAAACGTGGTCTATGTAGCATTCACCAGTTCTTCATTTCCAAATGATTACCAAAGTTTCTAGATATGAACAAAGCTAAGAACAAAAAACTAACAAAAACTGACCTTTTCTGTTTTCTTTCTTATTTTTTATTTCTGCTTCATAATGTGCTTTTGACATATTGAGTCCTACACGCAGTGGCTTTAAGAAATTCTGCTTTATCTTGCCAAGTATGGTCCATACACCAGTCTAGTCAAACAGGACAGAGAAGGTTAAAAAACAGTTTTAATGGAGCATTGCAATACTAAGCTTTTGAGCACAAGGTTTTTGACTAGTCTTTATAACATACACTTCTGTGGTGGGAGGAAAAGAGAAAAAAAATAATTCAGACTCATGCAGTTAAGCACGAACAGCATTGTGATGGATATTTAAGCTCCTCTTCCTCTCCTGTACATTATTTGTTGATTGGACAATGAAGCAGTCAAAAAAAAAAGGGGGGGACAGAGGGAGGGAGGACCTCTGTAGGCTGATAACTACAGTAATGGAAATGCACATTTTCAGCTTGTTCTTGTAAGCAAAGCTAAAAGGATATTGATGTGTTGGAGGGGAGGTTCTAGGCCCTTTCTCAGGATGGAATCTCTACAGCAAGTCAGTGGCAGTTGTAGTCTCCTCTCAGATAATTCAGCAGTAAAACAACAAAAATTTACATTAACATTCCTGAATTAACACTGTATTGCCATGCCAAACGAAAGTTCTGATAAATATCATGCTTCCCAAATGTCTATGCTGCATTTTAAAAGCGTTGTAGGAATGTTACTGGATATGCTGCTATCCCATCCTTCAGCAGAGCAGCCACAGTGACATCGAAATTCTCCCCAGTTTGGCATAGGTGGAAAGAAGGAGTTTACGATAATGGCACTCGGGGAGCAAGAGGTGCAAGGAAAAGATGCTCAAAAACAAGGCTGTTCAGGGTTACAAAAAGGAAAATAAGCTTGGGTTTGCTACAAAACTGCTGTAGAAGGAAACAAATACAAAGCAGCCTTTGTGTCTCGTGTCCTTCGATATAGGAGCCATTTATACAACTCCTTTCTTCAGGCAGTATCCTCAAAGGGCACAATAAGGACGACAAAAATAAGAATTTTCCATGTTAAATACAGTGAGTCCACTAACAACAGTGGAAAATTCACCAAATTTTAATACTAAATGACACAGTTAACTGTTCAAATAAGAAGAATAGTAATTACTTCCACCAAGATGTGGCTAAAAAAAGGAACTTTCTAGAAAAATACTTATTTTTAAACTCGATTAATGAAAATGCTTGTTATGCAGCAATCAAAATATCTGAACTGACGTGAAAGGAGGCATTTTCTTTCTGCCTCACTTGCACTATATGAAGAGAGACAGGGAGGAAGTCAAGAAGAATTGACAGAGCCTAAATTTAAGGGAAAATCTTCAGAAGATGTGATGCTATTTTTTCCTCAAACTGTATGGACGTTCTTTTTGCCAGGTACTAGACAGCACTGTTGGAGCAGCTGAGTGCTACTACATGTAGTTTTTTATTAAGAATAAAAGAGGAGTTCTTATTTTCCCTATAAAGCTCTGTATTTACATGCAACTGAGTGGATCATAATGAGAACCTAAACAGTAATCACCCCTTAAATATGACAAACAGATACAGTCTACCAATATTAACTAATTACATAAATATTAAATTAGAAATGCACCCACTGAAAGCTAATTTTGCTTTTCATTTTCTTTACAGTTTCCACAATCAGTGCAAGTTATTTCATTGTTATTTTACTTAGACTAGTAAGATTATTAAGGACTTACAAAATGTATTCCTAGATCTCAAATTAGTCTAAAAGTAGATCAGAATTTTTTTCTGTACTGTAGAAACCAGAAAATGGTATTATTGTATTAATTTTTATTACAAAGAAACCCATTTGGAGGTTTGAGGGATACCAGCGAATAAATAAGCAAAAATAACAAACTTGTTGGATATGTGATTTTTTTGGTGACATACTCTAATGTTATGGACATAGATCACAATTCAGCAGGCAGAGTAAAAGGATTAGTTTGTTTATAGTAACAGTATATATGCAAACAATTTCATCAAAGGAACATCACGTATTTTATTTCCTAATGTCTTAATAAAAGCATCACATCTAACTAACTATTGCAAAGAAAAATGCAAAACCTATGCTTTTTGAATCAAGGATAACAGTGTTCATGTGAATCCACCTCTCAGCTAATCAGTCATTTTCAAATCAAATAGTACTTACTTGATTATCACTTTCACAATCCTTAATGAGTAAGTATCTCAGCAGATTTAGTGATGCCATAATCCTGTGAATTAAAAACATACAGTTTATAATCTAGAGCAGAGATACCTATTAGCAGGAAAGTAATTTTAATTGTCCATTAGCCAGACATCCTAAGAGTATCTATTTGTACAAAAAGCAACCACCCCTCTGCTGAGCAGCATAGCTCCATCTAGAGCACCAGTGTGTAGTGATCGCCACACAATAGTTCAGCTTTGCAAGTAAAACAGAAACTGCCATCAGATTGGAGAAGGCTGCTGATTGTGAGGAAGAGTTCTCTCAAGAGACAGAACCTCAACTAGAATATGCATCATTGATGGTTCAAAGTTGATTTGAAACTAGTGTGACAATTTTGTTACTGAACTGAATTTTTGAGTGTGCTTTTTAAAATAAGGTTTTTACTTCTGTTTTACCATACTTCTAAGCAGAAATTATTTATTGTTTTTTCCAGATAAAAAGTACAGTTACACATCATACTTCTGCAGGTATGTGTCCATCTGGACATTATCTCCCCACTGATTTACAAGCCCAAGCATCATCATATTATTTATCATATAGGAAGACTTGTCCTATATACAGGGGATTTCCACAGACATTTATTTTTTTATTTTTTAATGCAATTATTTATTGTTCAGGTGGATCTGTAATCCTGGTCATGAGATACTGGATTCCCAGTAGCAATCTGTGAAACAGCCTCAAAAATGCCTTGCACTGTAAGTTTCATCTGATAATTGTTATTCCCCTAATGTTATTCAGATTAGACAACATACCACATTGCTTTTATTCCTCCAACTGCTTCTGCAGAGAGCTGACAAACCATATATTCCTGAAAAAATAATTCTTTACCCTTTAATTATATAATTTCACATCTGAAGTCTTAACATCCTCGGGGAATGGAGGAGGACATCCTTTTTTACTGTTAAAAATTAATGTAATGGCATTGTGACATTCTTCTATGCAGAGCTGGTTGAAATAAGTGACCATTTCCATTTCTAGTTCCGAAAACTTAAAATACATTGATGTTGTCACCTCATTAATTACATGACAGCAGACATCATTGTAGTAAGGGAGTTAAAAGTCTTTTTAAATCATGAAGAAAAACTTCCAACTCTGATTACAACTCACCTGTCTGAGTTTTGCAGCAGATCGGTCTCAGCACCTTCTGGAAGTGAAAGTACTAAATCTAGAAGGGAGATCAGGTGATGTCCCGTAAACCAAACGTTGTCACATTCCTTTTGAAAAAAAAATACAGAGAGTTTAGCTGAGTGCAAAATTTAGGTCTTAAATAATGTAAAGATAACTTGCACAAAACAGAAAAGTAGAAAAAAATAATCGAACACTGGAAGAAATGTTTTCTAATTACCACCTCCCTGTGAGTAAAGTACACAAAGCTTTTTCATCATGTTAAAACGATTTGTCTTTTTGACAGCCAGGAAAGAAATGGAAGAAATGTAGTAAGAGAATTCTGAAGCTGCATAGTAAAAACTTAATCATTTAGTTTTAATTAATTTTCCCAACTTTCTGGTATAAATTATTATAAAATATGAGATTAAAATGGCTTTGATCTAGCTCAGCCCTTCCTGATGGATTTATCATTTGCAAACCACTCATAATAAAATGCTGACTGTCATCATAAAAGCAAAGAAAAAATTAATAATTCTATCTGGACTGTAATATTTAAATTATATTTAAAAAATGAGGAACTGTGGGGATAAAACAATATGCTGAGCAGTTCCATTTTAAGAAAGAAATGTATTTGCAAGCACAGAAAAGGTAATAACTTCTTAGAAAAATACAGTAAGATTGCACAATTAAAAATACAACTGTAAAATTATAACCTAAATATGCATAGACAAAAAAAGACAAAGTAATGTTTTTCATAAAATTTTCCAATCTTATGTTTATTTTCAGAGAGGATTTTTTTAATGCATCACTCAAAGTTTAAGGTGTAGACATTTTCTCAGCATCATAGTGATAGAATTTTGAGAAGGCAACTTGGTTTTCATTGGTAACAGCCTCACCGTTAACGCTAAGTGAATCTGATCTTTTATATTTTTAATAATGTATCCTTCCACACCAGCATGGTTGCTTGTCTTCAGTAAACACCTTCAAACAAACAGAACAAAAATATTATCTCTTTAAAGCTGCCCATAGAGTTAAACTTAGATGACATTCACTAAGTGGGAGTTTTACCACAGAAAAACAGTATGACTACTAACCTTTAAACACTGGCTTACATAAGACAGCTAATTTTATATGAGGCAATTGAGATTCATTATTTACCAAAAAATTAACACAGTAAAATTAATGTGGCTTATCAGATGGAAATTCTGTCAGATATCATTGTATCTATGCAATTAAACTGCACTAGGGTTGATATTACACAATCTACAGTAACTTGGTGCATACCTGAATAATGTGTATTTTCCCTCTGTGTCAAATTTGTCTATGAAAAACTGCAAAATATTTAAACTCTTCTTTCTCTAAAAGAAGCAGAGATATTTATC
The DNA here is from genome assembly GCA_013399875.1 of Gymnorhina tibicen. Classification (NCBI taxonomy): domain Eukaryota; kingdom Metazoa; phylum Chordata; class Aves; order Passeriformes; family Artamidae; genus Gymnorhina; species Gymnorhina tibicen. Next base: position 130,929 of record VXAZ01007852.1, read on the forward strand.
AGATGAATTCTAAAAAAATTAATTCAGCATTTACTGATTCTGTAGGCCACCTAACATACCATATGCTCCATGGGACAAAGGGTCATAATTTTCACCAAATCCTGCAGTCCGAAAAAGGAAATACAATTTATAATTACATACAAATTATTCACACTGACTAAAATCTACTCAAGACTTTAAAAAAACCAACCAAACAAAAAACCCACAGCACACTTGTGAATGTCTACGTGATTATGGGAAGATTCTCAACAGAAATTCATGCTAGCTTCAGTGGTCAAAACCCCAGGGCTGATCCACAAGAACACTTTGTACTTTTGGTTCCAGATAAGAATGTAGCCAAGCAGCAGATTGGCAAGGAGGAAACAAAAACGAGCAAGCACCACCTTTCAACTAAGATCTGTGCCCACCTGTAACTAAGATCTGTGCTTCAGTGACCTCTACATGCACTGGGTGTATTTTAATTGACACTGAAACTTCATGCTGCAGCTGGTAGAAGAGACAACCAATTCTGTATAGCAAGACACTGAAGGTTTCAATTTAATGGCACAGGTGTAAAAAGGTTCAGTAATATGCCCACTCTCAGACACCTAGAGGACAGCTAGGTATTATTTCTAATCAAACTTTGAAGACTTCTCTACATTGTTTCTTATTACCTGAGGTACATTAATAAAGACTCTGAATTCTAAATAGTGATGGAGAAGGCTGTTATCTTCCATTCTCAATAAACAGCTCTCAAACAGATCCTGCAGGGTCGGGAAAAGAAAAGAAAGCTGCCAACAGTATGCACATATACAGGACATTGATAATCAGCTCAGCATTTCATGGCTAAAACAGCCTTCACTCATAAATACTCATTCAGATATTGCAAGTTCCAAGCAGCTGCATTTTTAAGTGATAGCTTAAAAAATTTAAACATTTATACAGGACTGTAAAGTTCAATAAATACAGGCATTTGTAAGACTGAGGAATAATTAATTAAGCCTCAAAATATTTCTGAAACTATTATCTGAACTATCAGTTGTACTTCTCTTAGAAGGGGAAACAAAAGTTTTACCATTCCTTAAGCTGAAAAATAAAACATTCTACCATTGAAAATTTAATTTAAAAAAACAACTTACAAGTCCTTTAGATAATACAGATTCTTCTGTTCTAGAAAAAAAAAATCAAATTTAAGTTGTTAATTAAAAAGACAGTTGATATTTCAGAAGAAATAGTAGAACAGAGGTCAACAAGAACTTGTCCCTCAACAATTTTCACTCCATTTTTTAAATATAGAATTTTCGTTACTCTTTTCAAAGATTTTTAGAATAAACTTGCTGATAAGAAGTTGAACATTATACTCATCTCTTCACAGTCAAAAATTACTTTTTTTTCCCCCTCAGTATTTTTAAGTGCTCAAAAGCAGTGTCATCTCTAATAGGTATTGAGACATTGATTACCAAAGAAAATTAAATGGTAAGCAGTCAGAATAGGAAACTCGCCTTCCATAGCAGTGCTAGAAGCTATTTGGTAACACTGCTGCTTCTGGAAGGTGAAATAATCACAATATAGAGAAAAGTTTGGTTTCATTTAGAAAGCCTGACCTTTAACCATTTTGTATATCATGTCAGAATACATTCAAATAAATTTTTTCACAATAGTTGCCTTCAGTAATAATTGTTATAGAAGTGCAAGTAAGTGTACACTCTAATGATTCTGCATGTGTTTAAACTACTAATTTTACATTTTCAGAATAAAGTTTCTAAAAATGGTATCACAATACAAGATAGAAACAATACATGAATGTTTTGACAACTCCTACTTCTTAGTAAGAGAAGCCATCTTGTGTGGAACTTGCCATTTTAATGCTCAAGTTTAAAAACCTCCTCTGAACTTACCTATATTTCAAATTTGATGTTATGAATTACTGTAAAAGACCACACCCACTATCTAGACCTGCAAATTCCACAAACCCTACCTTTTCAGCAGCACTTCAATATGCGTCATATTGCATAGTAGAAGGTATGAAGGACTAAAAGAGAAGAATTAGGCTACATTAAACTGCATAAGCTATATACATTTGCACATAATTAATATATTTGACAAGATTAGTATTCTTTGAAAAAATTAAAATATCTTTCTAAAATTATTAGTTTTTAAATAGACAAAAAAATTGTAAGTCAAATCACTGTTAAGAACTCTTACGTGGAAACTGTCTATAGATATGTAAACGAACATTTAATACACATTAATTTTCAGCATGTGACTAATCACACCAGTTTCTGTTAAAGGACAGCTCATCTAAAATTAAACTGCAATGCATCTGCAGGAATATGTTCTTTACATATATATAAACTTACATAAAATATAAATGCATAAAGGTTGACATAAAATTAATACTAGTGAAATACAGTTTTCCTTCATAACTATTCACAAGTAAAGCTCTCTTCTGCTCAGAAAGAATCTTCAAAGTACAGACTTAAAGTGAGAAAGAATAGTTCTTACCTAAAAACCATTGGAAAGCATTCGACACCAAAATGCTGAACAAACATCAGATATGACAGACACGCCAAAGAATCGGCTGAATTCTTTCGCTCTATGTCTGCAAACTCCTGATTGTCCCAGGATGGACTTTTGCCATTGTGAGGAAACACTAATGGTATCAATTCTCTTATATTCCACAAAATGTCCTAAAAAATACAAATAGATTTCCTATAGTTACCTTAAAACACCCGTATACCAATTAAGTTTTAAAGCTCTAACTGTATTTACAGTATGTTCTCTTGTACAGTATGCATATAAATTAATATAAATATGTTATGTTTGTAATATATAAAATAATACAAATATGTGATATTTATATGTGTGCAAACACACACAAAAAATGCCTGGAGGAAAAATAACTAGTGTTAGAAAAATATTACTAAGATAGCAAAGTCAAGCACACAAAAGTTAGCAAAGGCAGAATAAAGACCACCTGCAAACTCCTAGCTCAGCTCCTTTATTACCAATGCTATGAGTAACAATAGGTTCATGAAAACATTAGGTCACAAAACCTCTGTTTTTCAGAACAAACAATACTCAGTATTTTGGTTTTTTCTCACTAATCAATATGGAACACAACGTTTAGCTGCTAAAGGCAAGCCCTGATTTAAAGTTAGAATTGCTTTGTATGGCCTTTCTTTCTGTGATGCGTAACACAAGGAACACCTGACATTTGTACATCAGAAATACTACAGTGGTTACCTCCCCACACCCTTCATGTGGATGAGGACATAGTGTAACTCCTATTGTACATATTACAGAGAAACGGGGAGATCAAGGTCAGCTCACTACTCTGGGGTTGTCCAAACCCAGCATCCAGGGTGGCACATTTTGGAAAATTAGGATTACGCAGGATGTCATACAGTCAAAGCATGACTTACTGACCTTAGTTTCAGCTCTCACTACCTAAAGCCCTAAACAGATGTAAATTTCTTGAGAAAGAGAAGAAAAGGTAATTCATAATTAGCATTAAAAACATGGTTTCAGACTGTTCCCAACAGGAAAGGCAGGATATATCTTACAAGGCCCAGTAAATCACCCCACTAACCAATAATGAAATCAAAATGAGCTCTAGAACAAATTACAGGCAAATTACAGACTAGACCACTGGTTCTACATACACTGTAATTAATTCTGACTGCACTCACTATAATTTCAGTTGCAAAATGCCGAAAAGGATGTTCTTCAATGCCTTCGAGTTGTTCAAGCTGAGCTGTCAGTAATGGGTATTTCAGGCTTTTCATACAGCTGAAATAGAAAGGGGTGGAACTAAATCACCAATACAGTCATAAATACAGACTATGATAGTGTCATTGATGACCAAGAATAATGCCTATGTTCTTATCAGCTGCTGCTATTCAAGGTATTCCATGCAGAATAAAAAAACCAAAACCAACATCTCCTGTAGAAGCATTCCTTAGACTTCACCTCCAGACTATGATTACTCTCACTGTTGTAAATCTGAGAAGCAGAGGAATACCAAATCAGCTTCACAACACAGCAATTAATAATTCTTTACCATTTCCCTGTACTAAACAGAAAGTAATTTTTATCTTTCTTCTCTCACTTCATAAATATATAAGGCCTATTTAGGGGTTCTTTGTCAAAATACCACATTAGTTAGATGTATGTTGGCAGCATTATAAAACACTAAAAGGTGATTTATTTGCTACCTATATAATAAGTGCCCACTGTTAATTTTGTTAAGTTACAGGAATACGTAACACTGACATAAAATGCTCACAATTTTATTAATTCTTCTTTCAGCTCCATGTCATTGTATTCTGACGACTTTTCCATATTTTTAACAACTTCATTCACAAAAGGTTTAGCAAAGTCCACCACTGCATTACAACATTGACAGAGACCAAGTTTATCTTCTTGTATTTGTTGTTTTGTATAAGGTACAGGTAAGGGAGTAAGCTGATTCATAATCATGGCCAATGACAAACCCACTGAGTAGGCCTTCTGCAGTTTCAAAAGCACTGGGGGAAAGAAAATAAAAAAGGGGGAAAAAAAGAACATTTTGAGACATTAATTTATTACTTACTTAGTAGAGGAAAAAATGAAGAAAAACAACATGACTACAAAAGAAAACATTTCATTTTCAGGGAAGGAGAGGGACTGATACCTGAAATCACATGAGCAAATCCAGCAAGACTAAACATCATCCCCTAGTTTAATATACTGTAGTCAACATGACCATATATTTGCAAATAAATATTAAAGCTGTCACACATTTCAATGTTTTTCCATTCTCCACGCCACCAGGATGAGGACCAAAAGAAAATCCGCTTTTCTAGAACTGGGCTAAGTGAAATTATACATATCTGACCTGGAAAACACATTTATTACTTGATTCCTTTTGTGCTTGGCAAAACCAGAGACAATGGCCCAGCTTTTCTGCTGAGAACTGACTCTGGTTTTTACTCCATGGCAAACCTAACAGAGACTCTCCCAGACTGAGGAAGCAGCACCAGAGGCTGTCCACTTGAACTGGACTCAGTGCAGACTAACTGCAGATTGGCTATCCAAAAACCACATACTTCTCTTGTTAAATTCTAACATAATACAATAACACATCTTGGAGATTGCTACAATCAGACTTCAACTTGATACACAACACTTAATTTCATCTCATCTAACAAAACAGAAACTACTGTTTGTTACCTACTTAGAGAGTGGCCAAATCCAACATTTTAAAGTTTCATATGTAAGCCAGAATAACGCTCCCCCCTCACCAATAAAGTATTTCAACATGCTTCAATCGAAATGAAAGTTTTAGACTATAAAAAAATCGAATTGCATGTTTTAAAAGTTAAATAATGAAGAATTTCACAAATCCATGTGATTCCCTATTTCTGCAACAACAGCATGAGTGCTTTAGACCTCTAAACATAACTGTCATAGGACCACGTCCTTGTAAATGATGAAAAATAGCTGAATGTTGCTTTTTCAACTGATGTTGTTAGTCCCATCTAAAATATTTTTCTAACAGGCCAATATAAGCATGAAATGTATGCCTTGTGTTATTTTACAGAATATAATAAACTGTAAAGCTTGTCAGGACAGATGTATTCTGAAACCATTCCAGCAAAGGCTAAATTAAATTGATAAATAAATGAGAAAATAATTTATTTAATAAATCGCACGATAAACTGAATCCCACCTGTCTGCAAAGGCTGAAGCAGTAACATGACAGTTTGGCACACTTGCTCTCCAGAGGTCTGCTCAATCTGCTCAAGTAAACCCAAAAAAAGTTCCTTTGGATTGCAGAGCTGCAAGAGTGGAACAATGCGTATTTTTAAATAACCATGGTCATAACCAAAAAAATTAATCACATGCAAACTTCAATACTGAAGTTCCTGAATGTCAAGAGAGAAGATCTGAACATCCAAGATAAGATTTAAGAAAACAAATATGAAACAATAAGTACCTGCCTACAATTAACATCTACGGTAGAGCATACCTGTGTGTACACTTTCATATGAGCTGAAAACATGTAACAGTAAAAATTGACACTAAACCTGATATTTATGGGCTATAAAAACCTCACAATACCTTGCAAAGTAATCCTTAGGAGCAGAGAGAGAAGTAGAATTTGAGTGCGAATTTAATTCAAGCTATAAAGTTTGCAAGTTGTTTTTGGAGTGCATAAATGAAACAGAACGAGTTTTTTACAGATTAAAACATTTTTCCCCTCCTACTCCATCAGAACCATCAGGTAATGATTCTCATATTGAAGAAGGATGAATGATTTAAAGAAAAGACTTAGCAGAGTGAATGATAGAAAAGAGAACAATAAATACTATTCAGACACAGATAAGTGGAAAATGGCAAGGTTTTGCAGAAATGTTTTGAAACAACTAAAGGAAAACATGAACAGAAAGACTTTGAATTAGATACTACAAATCACATTTAGCAACATACTGTAAGTTTTACTCAAGCTAAATAACTCAGCTCAGATTGTGTCCTTTAGATCAATTTAGCTCATTTCAATATGAAAACCACACCTCTGATGCTGAGGCTACCACTTCCAAAGAGCCCTACCCATTGAACGTGCACCATGAATTCAGAATTCACTTTACATTGAAATTCAATTTAAATTGTACCTTTAAACGGAGGTGAGAGAATGTTAAACTAAGAGCAGCTTATCCAAGTAGAGATGTAGATTCATTATGCAAATATTGTCAGAATCAAATTGTATATGTTTGTGTAACTGGCCTTTGGTGTACTAGCTTTACGGATTAATGATCTAGCACCCCTTTCTGTCCAGAACTTCTCTAACATTATTGTTTCATAATCATGTGTTTCAAACCCATACCTGTGCCAACTGATCTAGTATCCTCAGGCAGTGTTCTCGCTTATCATCTTCTTGTTTGTACATGAAAATACATCTAACAAGAGGAGAAATGAGATTCCAACCCATATTCTTGATGATAACCTAAAAACAAGATTTTCAGAGAACAAACCAAGACTGGATGTCTTCGAAACCCAGACAGATTGTATATATAAAGACCAAAAGTGACAACAGATCAATGTTGTAACTGTTACTGTCACTGAATATTTAACAACTGTTACCATAATTTGACACACACTGTATTCTCTCCCCTTACCTATATAAACACAGCTGCGTATTTTTTTAATAGTTTTCTTCTATTTCTTAACATTAACATGTCAATATATAGTTCTAAATGTCTATGAAAATACATTTAAAACAGGACTGAGCAGAGGAGTTGAGCTGAAAGAACACTTGGACAAATTATTCGTAACTTGAGGGGATTGAGACTTTCAGTTGTTACTCCAAACTCACAAAATTCAAAACCAGATTCCGAACCCGATGTAACATCGCTAAAATATTCTACCCTTCACTTTCTTTCTGAACTTCCTATTTATTGCTGTTCAATCTGGTATATTCTCCCAGCATCCCTAGTGCCCACAAACATTAGTATTTCAAATTAGCATCAGCCTAGTTGGCTCCTACAGTTTTGGTCAATATTATTATATCCATTTGTGGTGGGCTGACCCCAGGCAGCAACTAAGCACCCCCCGCTGCTTCCTCGCTCTTGTCCCTCAGTGGGATGGGGGCGAGAGTCAAAAGCGCAAAGCCGAGTAACTCCAAAGATAAGGACAATGTAATAAGTGAAAGACAAAAGACAGCAGGGCATGACAGGGGGAATGATGCAAACCAACTCCCACCAGCAGACCAATGCCCAGCCAGCCTCCAAGCAACAGCTACTTTGGAATGGGTCCCCATCTGCATGTGTTTCCTGCTGAGCACCATGTTACATAGCATGGAATATCTCACTGCTTTGGGTCAGCTGTCCCAGCTGTGTCTCCTCCCAAATTCCCTGCTTACTGGGGGCAGAATGAGAAAGGGAGAAGGCCTTGATGCTGCACAAGCACTGATCAGCACCAGCTGAAACACTGGTGTGTTATCAACACCTTTTTGGTCAGAAATCTAAAACACAGCACTATGCAGGCTGCCACAAAGAAAGCCAACTCCATGCCAGCCAGACCCAGTACACTATCTGAAGTCCCTGTCCTGCACAAGTGGGATGCTGTCGCCTTCTCCTTATTATGCTTTTGTCCTTCCTTTTCTCTTTGCTTCACTCACAAAGAAGAGTTATTAATGGTTTTATTAAGAGTACCGTGACTTGGGTTTCTGTGAGCTACCTGAATACAGAATAATGTGCACTTAACACAGGGCAACTTACTAGCTATTCATATGTACAGCCTTGTTCCACAGGGAAAGTAGCTTTCCCCTCTTAATAAGCAGTTTTATATTTAATGATGTTAATAAACACTAATATATACTGCAAACTTAAACTCACCTTGTTTTTCTCATTTTGAATTACTTCTAATAACTGAGCTGCATATCCATCTTCCAAACACTTCTGACCTGCTACCTGAAACAGATTGAAATCTTCTCCTTTGAAATCAGCTTCTTCCAGAATTTGCTAGAAAGAAAATATGAATGTTTAACTCCATACTTATTAAAGTCAAATAAGAAAATCCATGCTTTCATTTCAAAATTAAATGTAGTAACATTGTAACTTTTATACATTTTTCACATATTAAAAAGCTACCAAGTTACGATGGAAGACAAGGCAGTATTTCAATAGCATTAAGTCTAGATGACAGGATTCTGTTTGGAAGATGTATTTTCTACAACAACCTGCTCTTGTTCCTGGGTATAAGAACACTTCTTTCTCCAAGAAGCAGAAATAATCAAGCATCTTGGAATAAACACCATAGAGAAGTCAATGAAACATGGAGGCTGAACTCCAGAGAGGAGTTCTGCTAACAGCTGACTTGTTTTTTGAGGTCATTTTGGTTTTAATTATAATATATTATAATATATGAAGAGAAATTCACACTACTTACACTTGTTACTTCTAAAGAAAGAAAACTACTTACACATCTTTGTATTATGGCTTGAAGTTCATCAACTGCCATTATAGTTTGACTGTGTTCTTCTGGCATCAAAATCTATTATAAATTAAAGAGGGCAGTACTATATAACATGAATTTAAAACAGAGGCTGAAAAATAATCACATTATCAAAAAAAAAAGTTAATAGAGGGATAAGAACAACCTAGACAGATATTAAGACTACATAATGGGAAAATAGGGGAAAATTCATTTTTAAGAGGTGTATGCTATATTATTCCACTCCCCATATTTGCAGGAGACAGTATTACAGACAGCAAACAACCTGCATTCTGTGTACAGGAAAACAATTTTTCAAGTACTATCTGGGCCCTCATAAGAAGTTAGAAGGTTTCAGTGACTACTTTGGGCACATACATGGAAAACTGCAGCTAATACAGAGCAAGTCTGGGCTCACTGCATGACACACTACATTTTCTGTGACTGTTCTGACCAGAGGTGTTCCTGCTCAGCCCTCACTGGCACACACTAACCCGATGTCTGGAATGTGAAGGTGCTGATCCAAACACCAAGCCAGTTTATATCAACAGTCTAGTCAAGATTACATATAGAATATAATTTATTTCTTTTAGTGTCTAGGTTGGACTAGTTCAGTGGCCTTTTACCTCTAAGTATTAAAATTTAAAACTTTCTTGCTAAAAACAATGAAGTTATACACTTGAGTAAGGTCGAGTATGTACCATATCTTACATAGCCAGGACCATGAACTACAAATATAATCAAGCTTAGGTATCCCATGTGATATATCATAGCAGCAGTCATAATCTTTATAGTATTAAGTAATGCCATGGGCCTAAACCTGGTTATATGATCACTATGAGTGTTGATTACCTCTACACGTGGTTAATTAGGTAACTATTCATTAAAACACAGACATCTCCATGTGATGTCCTCAGCCTTTCCTCTTATGTTTGACTTAAGCTACATGAGACAACACACAGGTAACAAACCTATCTGGATGCTTACAAAAGGGGGACAACTCACATAAGTTTAAAAGGCATTTGTGTGTGACCTTCTTTATTCAAAGAATAAATAACTCACTTTCTATTCTCGACGGTCCAGTTTAACATCCGTATGTCACTGAGACCTATCCTTCCCAGCCTGTCACTTTAACCAGGTCACTACCACATAATTTATTAGCACACTTTGTACTATCTGAGCTCTTCATTTTACAGAATATTACTAATTCCGCCAAAACACTTTAACATATTTTCGAACGCCAATACTGTTGCATTTTCAGCCCTCAGTAACTTCACAATGTACTTACAGCCTTGAAACGCGCCCCACACACGCACCGTGCTGCTCCAGGGATTTACTGGCTGAGCTCGCAGATGGTCTCCGGCCTAAATACTTAATCCGGTTTCTAACTGAATCTTTTAGGAGGTTTCAGCGGCAAGTGGGCAGCATCTGAATCATGTGAAACGTTCTATTAATACTCACCAAACTCCCTCCTAATAAACAGACACCCCAGCCCCTTCGCTGGGCAGTACCACACGGAGGCTGGGACGAAGAGGCTGCCAGCCTCAGCCTATAACACAAAGCTGAATTGAAAACCACAATGACACCACCTCACCTCACCTCAACCCCACCAGCCGAACCCCTCAACTCCGCGCTGCCGCCTCTCCCGGCCCGGCCCCGCCGCGGCAGTGGCTCCGCCCCAGGTGAGAGGTCGGCGGGCGGAGCGGCGGTGATGGCGATGATGGCGGCCGGGACGGGCAAGCCCAGCCGGCGGCGCGCAGGTGGGCGCCAGGTTCCGCGTGCCAGTCCTCTCACCCCCCCGCCCCCCCGCCTGGCGCTTTGGGGTCTTCCTGTGCCCCCAGGCCGGCACAGCGGCGGACTCGCCCAACCCGCTACGCCGGCCTGGGGAGCGGCGAGCCGGCCGTGGTCGGCTCTGTGGGCCTCTACCGGGCCAGGCCGGGTGCGGGGCCGTGATGAGCGGCGGGCCGGCCGAGGCGAGGCCGGGACCCGCCGTCCCCTCAGGCTGCGAGGGGACAGCCCGCCCTGAGCGCCGGGCGCGGACTGTGACGGCGGTCGTGTAGGTAGCTGGTCAGAGCGCTGCGTCCTTCCTGGCATAACAGTCCTGTATCTCCCCTGCCTGTTGCCCTTGTCATAGGGGAGCAGCTGCCCGGGACACCCGTGTCGGAACCTGGGTCAGGGCGCCGTCCTCGGCGGCAGCGAGGGCGGCAGTAGTGGCTCTGTGTGAGGGTGCCGGCGCTGGACCAGGCCCGGAGCAAAACCCTGCCGTGGGACAGCTGTGGGGACAGCAGTGGGGTGCAGGGGTAAAGCTGGGCTGGAGAGCTGGGGGGTGTGGCTGGCACAAAACTATTGTCAGAATTATTCTTCCCTTTTTTGTGTTTACAGAACAGTATGCATGAGAGTGTGAGAAGAGTTGGGCCTGTCTGTTTTCACACTTTAAAAAGTGTGTCTAACTGGTTGCTGAATACCAGCCTACTGAAATCACAGCCATCAAAAGCAAGCTACTAAGCAATTTTCTTGATTGTGCTTACAGTTTAGAGGTTTTAGTATTTTTCAAGTTCCAACATTTTCCTCTGTTAAGAACACTGATTTCTATATTTATATATTTGATTCTAGGAAATAAGCATTCAGCTGCTTTGAAAAATGAAGATGCTGCTCAAAGGTATAATTTGTGAGGAACAGTATGTGACATTTGTGTTGTTTTGCCTCACTTTGAAATTGCTGTCTCTGCATTGCAGAGGCTTTACTTTCTCAGAGTACCATGACTAACTTCAGTAAATCATCAGCATCAACATCGTGCAGACATATTTGGAGTGATTCTGTGTAACTTATAACAGCATGCACATCTGAGCATTGTGTAATATACTAAAAGTATGTAATCTAACCCCCAAAATTGTATTTCCTTAGGCTGTAGTGCTTGCTTTTTGCTGTCTTAACTTCTTTGCATACCTGCCATTTGTAATTATTTACATCAAAAAACACTTAGGAAGTGGTATTTGTTTGGTTTATTCCTTCCTTTACTTTGTAACCTCACACTCAGTCGTGTCCTAGTCCTTTTTTTCTTCCCATTCTTCATGTCTTACCCAGTTCCTATTTTCCTGACAACACTCCATAAATTGTCCCAGGCTCTTTGTCCAGCCAGTTCTGAGTTTCCCTCTTGCAAGAAAATTTGGGGAGTGTGTTGCAATACAGTAAGAGTCAACTGTTGGGGAAGATGAAACAGGAAAGACTTATAAATACGATTGCCTGGCAAAAGATGCTGAGTATATGGAAACTATGAACCAGATAGAAATGAAAGCATACTTTGAGATACCAGGCCTTGGTTACTGAACAACTGGAAAACAATGGTATGACCACTGAAGGTAATCCCCTCTTGATTGAAAGATACCCTCTGCTTGAAAACAGGTCCAAGGGTCAGAGCAGACCCTGCTAGCTTGGCAGAAGGGGTCCAAAGAGTAGTTTTAGAGTTTAAAATGTAGCAAAGTATGGTAATGCAATGATTCTTATAGGCTGTATGTAAATGCTATAGGATTTGTATCTCGTACTAGGTTGGTTGATGAAAATTAGAATATTCAACACAGAAGATGATTTATTGTATTGTAAAGGACTTCTTCACTACTTCGTCACCTCTTCTTCACTGTACTTTCCACTCTCTACTCTCTCTCTTGCTTCTCTTACTCTCCATTGCTCTTCCGGCCTGCTCCGAGCTGCGGCTGGCAGCTCTAAGCAGGCCCCCTGTACCCACGCCCTTCGTAATAAACCTCATGCTCTAAGACCTGACTTCAGAGATCTCTCGTCTCCATCAGTCCCGACCGTCCAACCGCACCAGAACATCATACAGACTACTCATACAGACTGATTCTCACAGATTGATTCGAACAGTCAACACTTTCCTTGACCAGCAAATAAAGCAAACCAATATAAAATATATAAGCCTTTGTGGTTATGACAGAATTACTAGTCCAGTTACTTGTTGCTTTGGTGTGATGCAGGAAAATGTAAGCTACTGTATTTCAGAAAAAAAGAAAAATACGATTGGGAAATTGTTTATGGAAATCTGTCCTCTGTATCATTCAATGTCTTTTCTGTTACAGGAAAGCAGCTCTGGAGGCTGCACTGAGAAAGAAGATTGAATTTGAGAAAAAAGCATTGTCTATTGTTGAACAGCTCCTGGAAGAGGACATTACTGAAGAATTCCTTCTAAATTGTGTAGGTGTTGCAAGTTTTTATACTGTTTTGTATCTTAATGTGGTGCTTTTAAAAAAAGTTTTTGGAACAGTTTGCTGCAGTTTAAACTAGACAAACCATTGATTCCCTCTTGTACCAGCTCTGATAACAATTTCCTTATTTTTAAGGGTTCTGCAGTGAAAACATGCCCTAGTTTTGCAGGACTGTGTACATTAATGAATCCTCACTCTTTTATCACAGCCTTTGTTTATACCTCTGTGGTTCCGGACTGACAGATGAAGTATAAAAATTTAAGTCTACCCCATGCCATCTGTAAATTTAGAGAAATCTAATCTCTATAATGCACCACTGTTACCTGGCAGTTTTGCTGGAATGGTATGATGATTACTCTTGGTAAGGTTGTAAATAGGCTGATAAACAGGTGTACAAACCATGTAAATAGAGGAAAATTACAGAAATAGGTGCCACACTAGAGGCAAAATTATGAAGATCTCTTGTATGTGTAAAAAGAAATGCCGATGTCTGTTTTCCTTCTCTGTTTACCCTTTTCTTTTTTTCCTGTGTAGGTTCTCAATGTTGTTTATTAAACTTAATAGATAACTGTTACAAAATTTAAGATATTTATATATTTAAGAAACGTTTTGAGTACAAAAAATGACAAGTTTTCCAGTATCTGTTGTTTGAACTATGTTCTTGTCATTTTAGGGAAAATGTATTACTCCATCTCACTATAAAGACATTGTTGATGAACGGTCTATCATCAAACTGTGTGGTTATCCTCTATGTCAGAATAAACTTGAGAATGTGAGTTGCTTTTCATTAATCCTGTTATCAAAGGAATCTTTTCACAATTTTTATTCTCTTGCATTTTCTTTTTAATTTTAAACTTAGAATATTAAGTACAGATTACTATCAAATAATGTACCAGGCATTACATCATTCCATTTCAGTATAATACTTCTGAAGTGAAAGGTAAAATTTAATCAGTAGACAGCAGTTACTATATGATCAGAATCACAATCCATGTATCTGTTTTGACAGTGATAAAGATGTTTGAGTTGTGGCTTCATGGCCTTCCTTTGTGAATGAAAGAAAACTTGGAAATCTTGTTCGTCAGTGTAGCAAAAGATGTCTATGAGAAGGATTGAAGTGAAAAAATAATACAATGCATGGATATTATGTGAATGCATATACATATGCTATGAAAATGTATCTCAACTGTGACAAGATCAAAGTTACCCTTCTTTATGTATGATATGTCAGAGCTTAAGCAGAGCTCAGAGGTCACTTAGATAACCTGTGATATAATACTGGTGCTACAATTGATTATCTGAAAAAAATCTACTCAAGTACAAAACAATTTACTGTTTTGGACTTGATATATTTGCACAGATTCTCATTTCAAAACTGTTACAGTTTACCTAAGTTCCTCTCTGGGTTTTTCTGGGTAGTGGTGGGGGTCTGACAGTACAGTCTCACATGCATATAAATAGATCTGGATTAAAGAAGGACCTGTCTGTAATTGCTCAGCACTTAAACATGAGGAAAGCTTCTGCCATGACAGCTCCACTGTTTTATGGTCAGCACTGGTTTTCTTATGGCTCTGGCTTTTACTGATTATTGAGATGTATATGATTAAAGATAAATTGCCTTACTTATATCTGAGAAGGTGCAACATCAGAAGAACTGAGAGAAAAGGTGGTTGTAGTATGCAATCCAGTTAAATGGAATATATTGCGGATGTCCACATATGTGAATTAAGAATGAAGTTTTCTCTGTAGTCACGATGGAACTGACAGTCTTGCTGATGAAAGTGTATTGTTTTAGGTGCCAAAGCAGAAGTACAGAATTTCAACAAGAACGAATAGAGTTTATGATATCACTGAAAGAAAGGTATGGTAACAAGTGTATTTCTAGAATGTCTTTAATGGTGGCAGCATCAGAAATGCGTTTTTTAACAGCATTCATCTAGTGGCTTGATTCAGAGGCAAATATGTTTGGTTCTTATGAAAATAATTTTCACAAACTGTTAGAATATGAAATTTTTTGTGCATTTCACTTTCTAGATGATGTCTTTGGTAAGGCAAAATACATGTGTTTTCTAAGTTTAACATAACATGGAAAGTTTCACTTGGATATCAGTTTGAATGTGGCACAGCTGATCTGTTAAAGACATTTGTGAAGAAGTGTTCTTTATTTTGCTCCAGCATAGTCAGTGAGCTTTAGTAGGGTCAAAGTGCACATCCTTTTCAATCACTGAAGTTTGCAGTAGTGTAGTACAAGTTGCATCTTATATATTCTTTAGTGCTCTTTTTTGGGGTACATTTAGGTTTCTTTTTGAGGACTTTTCAGCATAAAACCCAACTCTTCACAAAATATTTTTTTCTGAAAGCATATTCACACATGTGGTTGCATAAAAGTCATCTTGGCCAGTTCCCAGGATATGCAATCACCTAAAGACGCTTAGACACTAAATGGTAAGATAAGTGTTTCCAGTTACAGAACAAATTTCTTCAGTGTCACTAGTATGCCTTCCTTTCCTCTGATTAAAACTCTGGGATACACAAAATTTTAGGAATTGCTTTGTCAAGCAACCAGGCAAGACTGCCAACAAGAAGTGGGATGCTTTGCTGTCCTCCCTCGTGATGCAAGTTTGCAAATCAATTTTTCAAAGACGCTGCAGATTTTTAGGTGTTGTTCCAAGTATTGCAAAATACCAAGTTCTCTTGGTAATTTTCCAAAATTAACCAAATTTTCATTATTAAACACCTGAATTTTAACGTATGTCTTTCAAACTGTATGAACAGCATATTGGGTTATGGGTTGCTCTTTGAACAGTTTGGTTTGTTGGGGTTTTTTAAAATTATTGTTATATAGAATCCAACACTGGTTTGCTTCTCAGTATGTAATAAAAGTGCAGAAAGCAGAAAAATGGGGAAGAAAGAAGTAGCTAAATGTGGCTTGTGGGAATGGAATAGACCTATTTGATAGGTTGGGTTTCTCAGGTGAGCTGAAAACCTGGCTATAGCGTTGAAAGGAAATGTGTATTGGTACTTCTTCCAGGCATTAAAAGCAATTACTTTTGTACTTTTCTATGTTTTAAAGTTGGCCTTAGTCATGTTTTCTTGCTTTCTCTCATTGCCAGTGCTTTTGCAGCAACTTTTGCTACAGAGCATCTAAATATTTTGAAGCTCAAATTTCCAGAAGTCCAGTATGGATGAGAGAAGAAGAAAAGTAAGTATAATCTTACACATTCATTGCACCTTCTGAGAATATTATTTCTATATGCAAGCTGCAGTGGTAATTAAATAGCTGCAGCACATCAAAATGATTTGGCTGAAGCAGAGGTAACTGATGTTAACAGGTTTTCTTAGCGTGGTGTTTGTTTTAAAAGTGTTTCTGCTGTATGGATTACAGTAATTGACATGGTTCAGTACTACTCACATCTACTTAGTAGACATGACCGTGTTAGTTTAGAGGGCAGATGAGTCATAAATAATAGTTAACTCCTATTAACTTTAAAATGTGCTTATTAGGATTGAATTTTTACAAACCATAGAATGTACAGGATGAATTAATCTTATCCTGTTACAAGAGATACTCTAATTTTAGCACAGCACTTAGCATCAATCTTAAGCTTAGACTGTGAAGCCTTGCATCTGAAAGCAGACTAGAACATGAAGAGCTTGTTTATCTGATTTGAATTTCAGATTGCCCATTTCTTGTTCTTCCTTCAGTACGTGTTTTGGAACAGTGTCGTGCAGTCCATGTTCCTAGCTTAGGAAACATCGGCTTGCAAATAATCAGTGGAGCCAATGGGTGTCACTGTTGAACAATAAAGACTTGCATAGAGAATGTTCAGCAAATTTATTCAGCTTTCATTCTCAAAGGCATGACTTCTCATAGTCAGTCTCCTGGTTTTCAACAAAAGAAACTAGGTGGAGTTATATGTGTCATATGAAATACCTGATCAGTGAGAGAAGAGTTTTTTAGAGCGGCCTGATTGGATCTGAGGTATTCTAGTAGGTAAAACTAGACTCTTCATTAAAAGTTTAAGTTTACCAGTGCTTCTGAGGTATTGTTTTGCTTTAAGAAAAGTATTTCTAAAATCTCCCTTTATTCTTCACATCAAAAGTGTATAGTTCTGGTATGCCTGACGTAGTTAATTATTTATTCTGGGTGGTGGTGGGGAGGCAGTATTTTCAAAAAACAAACAAACAAAATCTCAGATAGTTCTTGGCTAGCTACACTGTTTTGCACAACCAGTACATGTGCAATACACATTTACACAATAGAATATCTGCAATTCCTGCGACAGAAAAGACTACAACCTCCACTTAAAACTCTGAAGAAGAGTTATATGGAGCTAATAACTTAAATCACTTTATGTTACCACCTTTAGTTTCCAAACACAGTTTATTGATGAGTGGCGCAGCTTTCCATCTATGTAAACCTATGGGGCCTTTCGCATACTGAAAGGTGTTTGTGCATTGACTTGCATTTAGTACCTGCTTAAAAGGTTTTCTTTCAGTCATAGGACAGATGAGATTTTTAACATTTGGTATTAGATAAGAGGAATAGCATTGTGATGCTGCTTCATAACTGAATTGAAATAAATAAACTGCAAGTAGAGCTTTGGAAAGAAACTCATCAGAATTTGTTCAGTAATGTTTTTAGTTTCTGGAAACCTTTGAAAACCATTTTCTTAAAAAAAAGTATTACTTGATAGCCTAATTTTTAACAAAGTAAAATTTAAAATAAGTAAAAATATCCTGAATATTCATATTTTTGCATTAATCGGAACATTTTCCTATAACTAGCCCAGGATTGTCTTTAATATAGGAACTTTATGATTTATGAGGATCTTGGCATGTTCAGTTTGTTGAAGAGGAGACCAAAGGGTGATCTGAAAGTAGCGTACAACTAGTTGAAAAAAGTTAGGAAGATTACAGAGCCAAACTATTCTTGGTTGATGGCCGCAAATAATTGCATGAATGTTTCAGGTTGGACATTGGGAAAAAAATTGTGCTAAGGTTATAGTGGAATGAAACAGAATACTCAGCAATGTTTTGAAATCTCCATGTTTGGAGGTTTTCAAGATTTAAACTTCATGAATTTGTGGCTGACCTAACCTAGTGCTGGTGACAGTTGTATTTCAAGCAGGAGGTCAGACTAGAGCCTTCCAGAGGTCCTTTCTGACAAACATTTGTGTGACTTGGTGACTGTGTTAAATTCTGTTCACTGTAACAGCGATGTGCTGCGGGCACGCAAGTCATGTTCTCTGAACACGTGTGCACAAACCTGCTCTTGCTAGCCTTGCTTTGAACAGAGGGTGTTGGACTACAAGATCCTCAGATGTCCCTTCCAAACTCAACTATTTTTGTATTTATGTGTATTTCAAGAGAATAGATTTAGCAGGAAAATGTTCATTCTGTGTCCTCTTTTTGCAGACCACCGGACATAGAGCTGCTGAAAGAGGGACAGAGGTACACTGAACAATTTTTGTTGTTGTTATATGCATCTATAGCTAGAAATTTTAGCATCATAGCAGATGAAAAGGGAATCTTTGATTTGGTCTGTTATAGAAAAGACCTTACTAGAACGTATGCAAAGGGTTTTTTTCTTTGTGATTTTAACCCAGCATATTTGATCTGTATGATTTAGTGTACAGCTGCTCTTGGATTGTGTGTCTTAATTGAGCCTGTTGAAATCTGAAACAAATACAGTTTGTACTTTGAATATTTTATGCTGTCTATTCTTTATAAAGAAAATTGTGCCAATTATATGTGATGAAAGCTTCTGTACTTCTTAATCTAAAAGGTCTTTATCAGCCAAAATGAAATCACACTACTCTGTCATCTGTCTGTACCTCACTGTGTATTGTGCAGTGTTCTGTTTGTTTTCTTTTGCAACGCGTTGCCATTAGGTGGCAAACTTATATGTGCTGAAACAGCTCGGCTGTCCCCCTGATTTCAGGGCACTATATTCCTATATGTTAGCATGCCTGTCTTTGTTTTAAAATTGCACTATTCATGATGCTGAGTTTGACATTGTTCTGCTGTCTTTAATAATACCTTGTTCTTTTCTAACTGCCAATAATCGGCTGAGAACTTGCTTCTCTAAATAGTCTCTATACTTCTCATCTTGATTGTAAACAGCGCAACTCTTAGAGTTCAAGAAGACTTCTTTTAAAAGAGCACTTAGGATTCTTAAAGCAGAAAATTACACTTCTGCTGTAAGGGGGAAAATGCTTTGTTTATCATTCTTACATGAGAATGAAAAGCTATTTTAGGTAAAAGCCATTTCTTATTTCACTGATGGCTTGTGTTTTCTATTTTAGCGGACAGTCTGGAGAAGAGGTGAAACTATGTGATGAAGTAATTAAAGCGTCTGACATTGAAAATCCTAGGATATCTTCAGATCCATGTGAACCTGCTTCTCAGGACACAGCCAGTGACAGCAGTACTGATACCGAACAAGAATTTGTTTCATCTGTCCTACCAGGAAGTCAGTCAAGTTCAGCCAGTGCTGTACAGCAATTGCACAGAAAAAGCATCCTCAAAAAGAAGCATGCTCAGAAGGTCCATGCCAGCCCTAAAACTGAAGATGCAGATGTGGTAGAAGCCACTGAGCAACTCTTTCATTGTAAGCTAGACACTCAGGAAGAAATACGTGCTTGCTCTGTTCATAATGAAGTAACTGCACCACCTTCAAACAATACTGCTCTTGGGAAATCAAGTGCTTCAGAAATCTGTGAAAATACATGTGGATCACAGATAGTTTTTCTAGGTGTGAGCAAAAGAGGAGCAGAACATCTTAAAAAAACACTAGCTAAGTCAACAGAACATAAAAACCCCGAACTGAGGCATCCAGTTAATTCCAAAGGCAGTTTACTAGAAGTGCTTAGGCAAACACTTATGGAATGGAGAACTGAGGAAACTTTAAAATTTCTCTATGGCCCAAACTATACTTCTTTGTGTTCATCGGAGTGCATAGCATCTGCCAACCAGGAGACTGAAGAACTCGATGAGGATGACTTAGATACAGCTGATGATCTCAACACTGTTGCTGTAGGGGAGTCTGAAAACAACTTGAATTACTCTTTACCTTTCACAGGCTCAGGTGGAATAGTTAAGCCTGTGCCTAGTTATGAAAAGTTAAAAGAAGAAACAGAGTTCCTAGAACTCCGAATAAAAGAGTTCTATGAAGGAAAGTACATCTTGGCTGAAGAGGCAGCGACACAAGTACAAGCAGGGGAGCATCCTAGCAAAGACAAAGTGAGTGTCCAGTGGAACAGTGTGGAGGCTGTATAAAGCCTGAACAGGCCTTGAAATAATTATTACTTTGTTTCTGTTATCATAAGTTGCTAAGTATCTCACACAGGGAAAGAAAAAGTTACGTTAGCTGCATACTGTATATTGCATCAGATTATGCAAGTGTCTGCCCATTAAAAATGAGTTTGGGATTTTTTTCTATTCAGAGATAGGAGTTATTTAATATTTAAATATTTATTGATTATCTGTGACTATTTTGATGTACTGACTTTAATTAAACACTAGTTTATAGCTGTTAAAGTTTCTTGTCTAATACAGGATGATCAACAGGAAGATCTCACCTTCCCACTTGTCGATTCAAATGCACAAATGCAGATTAGGAAGCGAATTGTCCTTGAAAAATTGACAAAAGCGTAAGTACCCTCTACTTTGGTGAATGTCAGTCTGAAATTGGTGCTCATTCATCATTGTTTTAAGTAACAAACACCCTGTCCAAGGATGGGCCTGGCTTTTTCTAGGTGGCCCTTGTCATAACTTAAGCCCATTGTTACCCTAAAGGACTTATTTCTGCAGCAGTCAGCTGTAATACAGTTGCAGGTGTCAGTTTGCACAGTCTGCATGTACTAACTGCTCAGGTTTAAACTGACAAACTTGAAGTTGATTGAGAGGAGTGCAAATATATGTTTTGTACATTAAGCATACTGTTACTTGTAAACAAATCTTTGTAATCCTTTAAGCAAAGGTCTTACAAAGAGATATATGTTTAGATGGCTGGTATCAGTATGCCCCTAGCTACAACCATTAAAGGCCCTCAGAACTGAATCTTAACATTTTCCAAGCATCAGACCTTCTTCACATACATAAAAGGGTTTTGGAGTCACACAAAAGAGATTAAGACATTTCTGATGTAGCTGTTAGAATTATTAAATTGTCAAAGTTGAGAGGACCTTGGAAATATTCTCATTGTCAAGGCAATGCAGATAAATGAGTGTTTGAAGGTCATGATTCTGTTGGTTTTTGTTAGGGGTATTTACTTTTCTATCATTGTAGTTTGTGTTACCTAGCCGAACTAGGTTTTACAGAAACTTTTTTTTAACTAAAAAACCTCACAACCAACCCCCCATCCCTGCCAAAAAAAAAAAAAAGAAAATACTTTCTGTTTTTCTCTACCTGCACAGCAGTTGGATAGGCCACAAACATGGAATCAAACCATCCCCCACGTGTCTTGTCTGTAAGTGTTGATTGTTTTATATTTCCTGAGGTGATGCAGTCATCCTGTCACAATCAAGAGATAATTTTCATTGTGATAAGGCACCGAATATGCCCAGCATCGTAAGAGTCCTGTGTTCAGTTTTTGTAAAACATGCAGTGATACACAGGAGAACAGAAACCTTAAGTCTTCCAGTAATACTGATACACTATGTCTTATGTGCATATAATGCAAATAACTGGATATGCAAATGCAAGAGAATATTAACTATTAAACAAGTAAATAGAGGCATAAGTTTAATCTTAAACGTGAAAAACAAAGGATGTTGCTTGGGAATCCTGATGAGTTAAAGAGTATGTGCAGTTTGTGTGGTCTATCCATTTTTATGCACAGATAAGTACGGAGGAAACCCGTCTTTTTCTCTCTTTTGCAATTTTCTGATAACTATCATTTGGATTTCAACTGTCAAGCTCACTGATATTTCTGTTGCATCTATGTGAGTCTGAGGTTAACAGGTATATTATGTGCGAATACCTCATTTAGACATGCAGTTTCCTTTTGTATTTTTATTTTTGAGCCAAGTAAATAGAAGCCTTCAAAAAATTTGTAAGGCCTGTAGTTCTAATCCTCATAATTGTAAGAATATTTTTTCAGAACTGAAAGGTGAAATTAGTAAGAATATGTATGTAGAACTATATTTAAATCTTCGCGTTCACACTGAACTAGAGCTTCTTATTTTTAAAAACAAGCCGTTCTGAAGTGAGGTTGTTGGCCCAAACCCTGCACGGAAGCAGCTGAAATGAAACCTACAGGCCTGATCTGCTGCACAAAAGTCAATCTCTTCTCCTTTTTACTAACTTTGATAAGCTTTGGTGGAAGCCCTCCTTGAGAAGAAATGAGAAAGAGAGGAAAATGTATATTGACTGGCGTCTTTTGCCTTCTAGATTATCTGCAGTTTTGGGCCCTCTTCAGATTGCTTCAGGTGATGTTTATACAGAGCTAAAAAATCTTGTCAAAACTTTCCGGTGAGTATTGGTCTTTACTTAGAGATTGTTATAAACTGGTTAATTAAACATGCTGTTGAATGATTTGTGATTTGGGCACGGAGAGGGCCTTATTGCAGATTTGCCCTTTTCTAGCTGTGTGTTCGTGTAGGTAGTGTCGCATTCCCTGTGGACTAACAAGTCAGCCCTTTCCCTGCTCCTGACAGTGGCTAGGTCACCAGGAGTATTTGTAGATTTTTTAAAAACTAGGCCAGTGGTCTCTGGGGCATGCTGGTGAGTCTTTTAAAGGTTCTGCTACCTCGTCACGTCCTATTAAGCGTGAGTTTCTGAGATCTGTCCCTTTCTTTTGCTCTGGCTCCCTGCAGCTGGGCTAAATGGTTTTAATCTGATTAATAATTTTTACCACTAACTTCCAGAGTCAGTCAGTTGGATCTGTCTTGTTCCTGATTTCAAAGGGAAGTAGATCTAGCGGGCACTTATCTCACCACAGGTGAAGCTTCTGCTTCAAGCAGTAGCACTAAAGACAGTATTTGGAAACAGTGAGATAAAGGAGGGAAAACAGAATGATGGTAATTTCTCTGAACAGTTTTAGGTTTTCTTTGGGAGACAGCTCTCATAGCTTGGACCTAGATTGTGTCCTGCATCCTCAAGTATTGTCAGAAAAACAGCAGTTGCTAACTGTGTGTACATTGACACTCCTGAAACTTCCTTCCCACATCCTCAACCTGCATGAGGTTTACATGTATATTTTCCAAAACTCATTCATGTGGCATGTGCCATAAGGAATCTAGGCTTTGGTGAATAGAAACCCAGCTCTACCCGATTCCTTATGATTTACCCATGTCTGGAAGGACACCACTAAAACACAGATGTCTCTGTGCAAGATTTCTCACTGTGGAAGATTCTGTCTTCCTTTCTGGTAACTGTGTGCATTATCCCTTTTAAATAAAAACATTAATACTATTTGAATTTGATTCTGTGATTGCAGTCTTTTAAGTTCTGATAAACCTTTTATTTTAACAACACCACTGAAACCAGTGAAGGTATTTTGTATATAGCATATAGATACCTATTATTTGAGTAAGATCTTTGTGTCTTAAAACAGTTTCGTTGCTCTGCAGTTTAAATGCTTAATAGTCACTTTAGCTTATGGATTGATAAAACTGGAGAAACTACATTTGGTGTCTTTCAAACTACTTTTCTATAATTGATTATGTAAGAAGGCCTGGAGGTTCTCAGAAACAGAACTTGTATTTGAAATAAATTTGCTATTCAAAGACAATGGGGAATGAATATAAAGTTTTCACAGTGGTTTATAGCAAATGAGACTTAAAACCAAAATAGACTTCTAAAACATATATATATATAAAAATGTATATGTATACACACACTATTTGTGGGTTTACAGAATGGAACCAAATCAGATTTATTTGGACTTTGACCCAATACCTGGTTCATGTAGCAGTAATTCATCATAATTTAAAGGTCTCCCCTAATCTGTTTTGATCTCTTAGATAACACTTTGTGAGTTTATTTTTGTGTCTTCTGTTAGGAAGTAAATTCTGTTAGGTAGCAAATTCTTGGTGTTCTCTTATTGTGAAGATTCCAGATAATTTGCTTAGAAATTCAGGATTTTGGATGGCGGATGGTTAAAGACAAAATGCCTTATAATAATATATATATATCAGTCTCAAAATAACTGAGTTTTATTGCCACTGATAGTAAAATAATACAAAAATACAGGAAATAGGGCCCAAAGGTTTTTATTGCTTCCCTTTCTTCTTCTTGCGTTACTGATATGGAAGGTCTGTTGATACACAAGAGATAGCTCATGGATATTAAGATGAAGGCGTTGACTTGAATCTCCAGTTTGGTATGTAGGTTTAAGCTTATTTAATATGAGTAGTCTCTTCAGTTTTGGATTGAATGTTTTGGCAGGGAGACTTGGGATAAATTTTAAATGGTGTTTGTATTTACAGGGTATAGAAATTCAAATGTTACTTTCTTTGTTAATGGGGTTCAAATGCTTAATGACGATGGAGGAGCACTGATAAATGCTCGTGCTCTTTCCTGCTTTTTGTACTGAAGATATTTCAGGCTGAAGAGCTTGCCAAAGAGGGTCGTAGGTAAAACACATGGCTGTAGTAGAGCTTAGCTGAAGAAGGGTAAAAGAGCATGTGGTGAACTAACCAACAACAATTTTCAGCTCCATTGGTTTTTAAAGGAACACTTGCAGTTCAGCCTCCTTTGGGCAGCATTTTATTCAATCACCACTGCTAACAAACACACTAGAGAGATCTCAAGAGACATTTTAGAATGGTTAGAGCTCTTCCCAAACAAAGTCCCTCAGTGCCTGTAAGCTTTTGTTACGAAAACTGAGATGTCAAATAATTCTCCAGAGTGTGGAAGGGTACTTTGTTAAAAGATCAAGAGAAAATTAGCTTCTTGGATATAAATTGAGGATAAATTATTTTGAATGTGTGGTTGGGTTTTTCTAAGGCATAATATTTCATTTTGAAAATAGGATTCCATCTGTATTTTATGGTTGCAAGTATTTTAATTCCCTTTATGGAGCTTATCATTGACATTGAACTCTACCAATGAATCAGATGTGAGATGTATTCAAGACTTTTTGTTACAACTTTGTTTTATCATGTGTCCAAGACAGTCTTTTAGCTTTTAAGTATATATCATGAATGTATGTTATCTGGTAAATATACTCACTAATACCTATTTTACCTATTACCATTGTTAAGTGAAATTTTAGGTTCTGGGTTTCAAGTCAATCGTAGTACTTGGTTGTAGACAAAGTTCTGTGTGGAAATAGGGGAGTATCAAGATGTTAATGACTTTTCCTCAAGTAAATAGACTTTTCTCAAAGGAAGCCTAAAGTTAAATAGTAACTCATTTTTGCTGTTGTCATCAAACTAAAGGATATTACAGTATGTAAATATATTGCTGTTTTCCAGGAGATAGAGAAGCTGTCTTTCATGGTTAAATTGGTCTAGCTGAAACCTAAAGAAAAACAATATATGCTTCAGTATTTGCCTATGCTGCCCTGGATTAGTTAAACTTCACTCAGCGCAAATTTTGGAAAAAATACAGGTAGCTGAGGTTCCCTAAAGTCACAGCTTTGCGTCCTAATCCCATGAAGTCAGTTTCCTGCTTTACAGAATGGGCAGATTCTTGAACTGCAGTTATATATGCCCACACCTAGGAATCTGAACGTGGGAAGGAAAGGCTGCTGCGTTTGCAAAGATGCTGGGTTTACTGGTTTTATTTACTGTGGATTCCTACAATTTCGCTATTGGAGTTCCCTTCCTTTGCAGGCTGGGCACTAATCAGTTATCAGGAGGTCATTTGAGATGGAATTTTTATGCATCTTACTCTTTAGTCCTTTATCTTGGAAGCTTCTGCCACTTGGATCCATGTGCTCAGTCAGGTTCCTTCACAGAGTGTGAAAACCACGTAGGTCCTGCTGGACGTGTGCCTTGCTGCAGTGTGCCTTGCTGGAGTGAACCACAAGACCCACAAACCAGCAACTAAGCAACCCACACAGCTATTTGGGATCATCCAACTTGCCTAGCTTACGTATCCTGTTCTACACAGGCTAAGAAAGTAGGCACATTCCATTTTGGGAAGTTGCATATTGTTTTCTTTCTCTAGGTAGGTGAGGGAGAATTTGGCCAAACTCTTTAACAGAAAAGATTTCACTGCAAAACTCAAATCACACACACGAAGTTTTGTACAGTTTTAACACTTCCACATTTTATGTTTATGACAGAAATCTAGTGACCTCTTTCATGGATTGTTCTGAAGTAAGTTTTGGCTAGAGGCAAGACAAAGAACTAATGAACCATTTTTACAGAGGCCCTGCAGTTCCCTGTTCCCTGAAAGGTTTGCTCTTCAGAGGCCTTAGTGTTGACACAGAGCTTGTTTGTGAAAGTGACTGCCCCTCCACTGCTCCTTATTATTTAAGGCTTCACACCTGTAGGTTGCTTGCTTTACTCTGCCTGAAATGTTTTTTTTTCCAGCTGCACAAGTGTTTTAGGACAGGTGTTGTACTGAAAGGTTACTCAGTTGCAGAGGCCTGGCTGTTCATCCAGTGCAGTGACAGTAGTACAGCAGCAGATCCAAACTGCCGTGTCCTGCTGGTTATCTGTGTCTTTTGACTGCTTCCTTCAGAAATAGCATATTGATGGCAATGACTAGTGTTCAGACCTTGCCAATCAATAGTAACATTGAATAAGAGTTAATTGACACAAACAACTGCATCTCTCAGTTTGTGTACAAGAATGACACCTTCCTGTGCTCTAATCAATACTAACTCCTTGTAAAGCATTGAAATAAAGCTGCTTTCTTTATTTGACAGTTTCCCCAGGTGGCTTGGAGCTGTCTCTTTCATTGTGTCTCATCATAACAGATTAACTGGAATGTCACATATGAATTGCCTGTCAAGATGATTCCATCAGGCATTTCTTGGTAGTGTTTATCACTGTCATCAGTGTTGAGTCAAGACGTTCAGCCTTTGTTTTGTGTCTTGTTCTGTAGCCAGAAAAATGTAACAGTTTACCAGGTACAAAGTTTGTTGCCAGCTAAATTCATTAGCTGTTTCAAATAATAATGGCTAAACATGAATCTTTTAACAACAAATATAATCAGTATTTGCCAGAACTGTTGGTTTTGGTTTGATGTGACGATTCCTGTGTACATAGTGCAAAACACTTTTTTTTCCTTTCATAATTGAATAAAACTCAGGTTGCTGAGACACTACTTGAGTGATCATTGCTTCAAAATCATATTTTGGTTTGAAGACTTCGAGATTTGAGGAGAAAAATGGGATAATATTGCTTTGATAATTACAAATTTATTAATTTTTAATATCTTTCTGAAATAGAGAAATGCAAACAGATACAATAAAAGATCTTACTCATAACTACATTTTTAATCACCATTTTTAATATAATTTTGGGGAATTAGTTAATAGAATTTTAATTTTAACGACAAGTACAAATACTTCTGCTTTCTCAAATTTTAGCCTTTTTTTTGGGTAACTATATACTTGCCCACAGTAATTTTTTTTTTTAAAGTAATCTTACTGGGGAAGAAAACCCTGGTTTTGAATTTGTTGCCAGATAGGAGCTTGCTTAAAATTAACTATCTTCACCAGTGCCTGTAGGAGTGAGTATGAGTGACAGGGTATCTTCATTCTGGATCTGAATTTGTACAAGGCTTCATGGAAAGGAAACTGAAAACAAGAAGGAAACAAACACAGGGAGGCACTTGCCCCTCAGTTTATCTGTTGGATGGTGCCATCTTCCTGAATTAAATTAATTCTGCTGGCTCTTTTGGGTGCCTGCATAGCCACAGCTTCATTTTTGACTGTGACTTTTCCATGAAATTGGTTGTTTTGAACACCATGGGTCATGCCTAAATTGAGACAGCAATTCATAGATGAATTGTTTTAACACAGATTAGTACTTGACTTAAAGCAGATCTGTTTTATTAGGCAGTTCAGCCAAAGGGGTCAGCTGGTATTCAGTGCAGCAGCACTTCTGTTGAACACCCATGTGGTTTTTTATTCACACCTCATTTATATTTATATGGCTCTTATATTTGCTCTGGCTCCCATTGCATAAGTTGGAATTCTGGATTTCCATTTTAAAAACAAGAATCATCAGAGGATTGTCACCGCTACCGTATAAAATTCAGTCTGTTTCCACATCAGCTTTTACAGCAAATCTGGATCTGAAGCCAGCAGGAGGGAAACGAAGTGTAAGAAGGTCCATCTTTTCAGAAACGCATGTACAGTTCTGGAGAATTTCCCAGTGGGTATGAGCAAGAGTGGGGCCCTCACAGCAGCCAGGACTGTTTGTGAGCAATTTTAAAGAAATAGCTTTTGTTCAGTCTTCTCCATCCCACTTTCATATAGAAAAAGGAGACATTGGAAATTCTGTAATTCCTCCATTAGAGGATGACAGAAGCTTGAGAGTTGGTAAATTGCTCAGATAGAGCTGTAATTGCTTCATTATAACTCATTGTATTAATGGTAGGCTTAAAATTCAGCTGTTAAAATCTGCTTACTTTTACTCTGAAATGTACTAATATTTTTTTTAATTATTTTTCAGGTTAACAAACAGAAATATTATTCACAAAATGCCTGAATGGACTCTAATTGCTATTGTTTTGCTATCTGTGTAAGTACCCTTAAATGTCAAATATTCTTATGTGGAACTGTCTTAATTAGCCTATTGGAACAAGATTTAATTTTCAGATAAGAGAAAGATTTCATGAAACTAACTGTGGAATCAACAGAAATATTTTTTTCATGCAAATGACCTAAATTTTCTTGACAAAATAGGATTGTGCCCCTTGCATCAAATGTTTAAAAGTGGACAAACTTATGTTAAAAAAAGAAAAGCTAAGCTTTAGGGGGTTTTAAAGAGGCTTTGCAGGATGAAGTAGGAGTATAATTCACCCTCTTCCATTAGCTGCTGACAGACATTCTTCCCCTCTGACATTAGGACAAAATTACATGCATATTGTATTATTTGGATTTGGCATAACTGTTAAGCTTTTCATTTCTCATTTTGCTTCTAATGTCTTACAAGGTTACACTTTTATGATTGAAGTCAAATTATTTCTATAAAGATATGTGTGCTTCTAAATTGTATAAGTATTCTAGCAAACTTCTTTTAGAGGGGAAGTCTCTTTTAGCAACTCCCAAGGAATACTGGGACCCAGTATTTTATTTTTGTGAGGATTAGCTTTGTTGCTTAAGATTACGATACTACAGTCCTCCTTAGCTTTGTTTTACTTACTGTAGAATTAAATTCTTTACAATGATTTCCCTAATGGGAAGCCTGATTGCATTATAGTGTCTTTCAGTAAACTTCTACACAGAAGCATGATCTATAAAAGCTGTATTCTTGTGCATCAAATGAGTTCCTTAATTTGTATTTTGCGAATTCATGTACATTTCTGAAGTTAAAAACACAAACTTTGCAGTGTGTTAAACACACAGAAATTTGTATTAAAAGGTGAACTAATGTTAAACATTTAAGAAATCACTGGTGGTTTCACAGTGTCAGGCTCTGCCTTCCATTAGGGGTTAAACCATCAAACAATCTTTGTATGTCTTGAGCTTGAATTACGAGATTGCAAAAATCTTTATTCCAGAGTCTGTTCATTACTGTGCTGCTGCTGCTTCTTTTGGGCTTCCTGGGTCACTGGAGCCTGTAGGCCAGAGAAGTACTTACAGACATTCACAGGTCAGGAAGTATTGTGGGCCAGCCTCATGGCATGTCCAGCACTGCACTTATTTTCCTTGATATTACTTCAGTCTGACACATTGTTCTGCCTTCGCTGTCCCAAGGAAGACGGTACCAGCAGGCATTAGAGCAGGCTTCAGCGAGTCTTACATCTGTGTCACCCAGCCAGATACCGCTCAAATGATTCATTAAATCAGAACACAGAAAGTAACTTTACTTGAATGCCTTGGCATAAATTTTTTATCAACTATAAGAACAAATCTTTTGTCATTTTTACTATATATTCTTATGGTTGAATTGGTAATTTGTGAAACAGATCTTATGAATTTTTCAAGTAGTTTCTGTACAGTTAAGGAAATGGTGTCTCTTTTTGATCAAAAGTTAAAATATGTAGCCAGTCTCTGCATATGATGAGCTCTAAATGTTTACGTAAGTAATGGTTGTTTTACAGCTGTTTTAAAACGTTATACAAGTAGTAGGCAGTCCTGGTAGCAGTCAGTATAAGCAGAGAACCAAGTCTCTTTTTACCTTTGCTTACTAAAGGTCCATCCCTAAAGAAATTAATTTATTTGATCATAAAGTAGAGTAGATTTTATTTATAATATTAGTGAAATCGTAAATAAAACCTCTGCTGATTTCTGCTTATTGTAAGGTTCTCGCAAGCTCATGATCTTGAGATTTTGAACAACTTCTCTCAGCTGCCTCTTAGGAGAGAATGTGGAAGAATGTAGGTAGGATAGAATGAGTGTTAAGATTCCTCTTATAAGATGATGCCTGTTACATCATTTCCAGAAAGATTTAAGTAGAACATATAACTATTTGGAAATTCTAATCAAGCTTGAGTATTTAGTGGAAGCCAGGACTGTGCAGGGAAAGGCTACCGAGGACCTGGACTACCCCTCACAGACAGGTCCTCACTCAGGCCTTTTCTCAGCTCCTTCAGTCTCCCAAAGAACCTGTCATATATTGTTAATTATTTCTTATAAAAAGAATTATACCCTACATAAGTCTTCTCCCTTAGCTGTACTGAGACATTATGCACGTTGTAGCTCATCTAATGTCATTTAGATCATAGAGTTGTGTGGGGCCTGAGTCAGAGTGGCTCAGTCACTTCAGTAGCTTCAGTCACACTTTCACAACATACATTCACAGGTCTTGACCTGGTTTTCAGACATAGGACGACCATTTTACTGCCAACACTAAGCAGTAAAGCTGCATGAGCAGCACCCTGGTAGAGGATAATGCTTCCTCTTTCCAGGTGGTTGCCAGACCATACTACAGGTATCCCAGGCTGCAGGAATTCAGAAGGCAGAGTGAACATGGGTTTCAAAGTATACCTCAAAAAAATCTAAGACTTCAAGTATTTTTTGTTTTGCATTAAAGGGGGCAAGGTTGTTCTGTTTCAAGTAGCAACTGTTGGACTTTGCTTGCACCCTATTTTGTGCATCAGTGTTGTGGCTCACCACTTCCTTCTCAAATATATATGGCTAGTGTGTGCTGAGGACTTGGTGTACTTAACTTCACAGTGCACTTTCAGAGTGCCCCAACCCTTTTTGTGATAAGGTACTGGACAGAATAACTGTTACCATTACTGCTGTGTTGAATTCTAGTGTATTATGGTATGATCATGCTGTCCTTTTTGTTTGAGTGTGCATATTAAGTCTTTGTAGGATACACCATGATGGGTATCATTAATGCCTAATTTTGGTGCTTAAATTAGACCCTAGGCTCACTTCATTGTCTGCAGGTCCTTGAAAAGCTGCTGAAAGTACATATGTGCCCTTGAGTCTGCTGACTACTAAAGAAACCTAGGCTTCTCATTCATTGAAGTAAAGTGCCTGAAACTGGACAGTGTGATATGTCTCCAAGTATAAAATGTTGGAGATTTCAACAGTGGAGTATTTCACGTTCCCAGTGAACAGTTGGATTTATTCAATCAAATTATTGTATAAAATATGGACACAGCCAGTCTCTGCCTTTATTGAAAATCTAGCCTGAGGCACTCCTATAAATATAGCACATTCAGCAATGCTGAATTGACCTTGTTAGAGTACACTTCGACAGCCAGAGATTTATGTTTCAAACAGTGGTATTCACGCCTGTCATGGAGTGGGTGACTCGTAAAAATTATCTGTAGATCAAATTTCTTACTTACTTTAATTTGTAGTAATTTTGGCATTGGTAGATTTTGGCTTCTTCCTGTTACATTGTTTAGTATGTTAAATAAAATTTTTTGTTCTAGTAATAGCTGCTTTATAATGTATTGTAAACTAGAATGCAGAAGTTGCATCTTTTTCCCCCAAAGAACTTTGCAAGATATCAAATGAAGCAGATAAATAGATATAAATACAGTAGTTCAAGAAAGAATGGAGAAAGCAGTGGGAAGATTGGTTGCTATACAAGCATGGGCACTTTCTGTTTTTAGTGTATACCCCTGGCACGGACTAATGGAAAGCTTTCAAGATATTTTCAGGAAATGTCTGCTTTCATCTTATTTATCTGAGCTGGCTGGTTCCAGTGAACTGTGGTCAGCTTCATCTACAAAGCCTATGCAAGAGGTTCCCCCGCTAAAAGCTTTGAAGCATTTCAAAATGTTCTGGGATTAGTTTATAAGCATTTGGCTGCAGTATTTAAACAAACTCAAAATGACCATGATCACTAAACAAAAGCCATCATTATATGTGTGCAGCCACTTTAGATAAATGTGTCATGTGGAGATGTACTCTAGAGGTTTACTCTCTTGGAGATAACAGTTCAGGAACTGGAGAATCTTGGATTCAAGTATGTGTTTTTACTCCTCTGCACACAAGAGCACATCTATTGCTCAGCACTGACATTTCTAAATTATTTTAAGAGGAATTTAGATGTTTCTGATATCACTATTGTGTTCTTGTCTGAAAGTGCCTGAATGTTTGAAATGTATGAATCTAATGTACAAATACATATAGGATGTGAATCAGACTTGCAGAGTGACTCTTTTTCCTACAGAAACCACATACCAGTCAGCTGGATGATCTTTTATTTAGCATGTCTGATGATGGAAGTTTGGTTCTGGGTTTCAGCTGAGAAAAATCATTTATCATTAAACTAGAAATATAATTGTTTCCGATTTTGAAACAGAACTGAGCTTGCAGGACCAAGAATCCAAAGAGTCTTTTTATAAAAGTATTTTAATGTGGTTATAGTGTTGTGTCTATCTGTAGAGTTCTATTATTGTGTGAAATAGAGAAAAGGCAGCTTTGTCTTTACACATTAAAAAGTTATCTTCTTCCCTTTTTCTCTTAATTTTAGGCTGTCATTTGGTAAGTGTGATTTCAAATAGATTTCCTGTTAAGCAGTTCTTAAGTCTGTTAAGCAGTTTTTCTATTAAGCTTGCTTACTCATTAGCACTTTCTAAGCAAACTTGAAGCTGCTTATTTGGCATATTGTGGATGTGATCAATATTACCTTAGTTCTTTCTGGCATGTTCCAGTATTATTTAGGAAGCATACACAGAACAGTACTGTGAGGGATTTCAGTGTTGTTAATTGCGATATTAGTCACTGCCGACTTTAAAATCAATTCAATATCTTCATCTTTCATAAGGAAGAAAATAGAAGAAACCTTAACAGTTTCCAAGAAAGTGTTTCTCCTGGAACAAAAAACCCCCACTGTTGCTGCAGTGATGTTATGCAGGAAGTGACACTGAATTTCATTGCAGCCCATACAACTGCAGTCTTTTCCATTCTGGTATTCTCATGGGTAGCCTTCTAAATGGGACATTTGGATGTGCTGTGTAACTTTCATGTATGCCCAGCACAAACTCTCTGAGTCCAGGATAATTAGTTCCTCTTTACAGTGCTGGTGCTTGGCTTCATCAGCAGTAGTGGAGCCTTAGCTGTGTCCTGGACTTCTGCTGCATGGAGTTAGGAGGGTTGGCTCAGAAAGCTGTCATCCCTGCACCGGCCAGCTCTGCTGCCCAGTGCAGGGGAAGAGCAGGGGCATGGCTGTCTGCCAAGTGTCTTGGAAATCCCTCCAAGAGATAGAAATCTGCATGTTCCCAGCGTCTGTATGTGTGGGCATTCAGACTGACATCCTGCACAACCAACAGAGCTGGTGTGCAAAGTGCATCAGCAGCTATAAATTGTCCTTCGTGGCGGTGTTCTGACAAATATTTTTGTTAGAATCTAGAAATGCTTTTATGTGAAACATCATTTTGGATCTTCTGCTTCAGTCTATTGGCAACTTCATATTCCAAATATACTTGTGAATTAAGAATATGGTAGTAGGGAAAGGACTTTCTTCTGACACTTCATTTTAGCCTTTTGTGTGAGTGAGTTGTGTTTGAAGTTCTGAGACATAGCGTGCTAACTTTCAGAAGGCTGCTTCAGCATGTTGAGTCACTGGGGAGCTGACTTGGTCAGTGGAGTTCATGTCCCATTGAACTTTATGCCAAAACTATGATCAAGCAGATGGAAAAATTGCCCAGAGAGAGAACTGTTTTAAATTATGTTTCTTTAAAAGGTATACATTTAGAAGATTTCTTTTGTAATGTCATGTTTTTCCCCCTTCCATAATCAGCGCTTTGCTTATTGGAAATCATGTCATAAGTAGTACAGTTGTATAGAATAGTTGTATAGAAAAAGTAGTAGTAATACAGACAGCTCTGAACTAATGCTGCAAGTAAGACATTAGTAAATCACAGTTACCAGCTGCCCTAAGCTTAGTTTTAAACGAAATGTATTTTAACTTCATCCAGTAAGCAAACTGAAATGTTCATGTTGCAACTGAATCCTGTAGCTATAGCCCTATGAAAATATACTTGCTTCCTTATTAATAATTAATCTTAATACAATCAATGCAAACATTTTTTAATCATGAAACATTACCCATCTGTTAAAAGAAAAACATGACTGGCACATACTTGAGTCTTTTCTATTCAGAGTTTTAATTTTATCTTAGTTAACTTTGTAAAGAACAGCCTACTTTAGTGGGAATATGGCATATAAGCAGTGGTTTTGACTAACAGGAAACTTCATTGTAGGACAAAGATCTGTGTTAATTTGGCTTGTTTCTGAACCAAAAAAAAAGTAGAGATGCACATCACTGGAAAGGCCAGTACAGCTTCCTGTCCTATGATCCCCATGTACTTTGTACCAGCAGAATTTTTAGCATGGATTCTGGATTAATGTGTTTGGTTCCATGCAGGTAGTCATAATGGTACCTCTAGTAGGCTGAATGGTATGAACTATTCTTCTTTAGCACTGAAATAAATTGTGCCCAAAGTAGAAGTACTGTATTCCTTAACTCTTCTGGAACCACTATAACAGAAAAACTTCGTAAAAAAATCCCTGTGAAAGAGCAGTATTGTTTGAAGACCTAATCATTCCTCTCTTATGGTACTTGATGCAGATTATGGAATGTAAAACCTTATAATACTAAACAGTAAGGGTGTCTGGAAAGGCAGTATTTCATTCCAGAGATTCTAATTTCCTTTGTCATATTGCTGTTGAAAATGTCAGACTTGACATGACAGACAGTATTTTTTCTGTGAAGTTTGTAATGGTTTTTAAGGAGGAAGAATCCTAAAGGTGATTAAAAACCATGAAAGCCCTAAAAATACTGCTTTATGATTGAATTATGTCTTAGAAAACAAAATTATTTGAATGATTGATAATTTGTTTGGATTAACAGTGGTTCACAGACCTATCTGAAGACCCAACTGTCTGTTCTATGTCATTTTGGGGAAATAGATGCATTTTATTTTTCATATCAATAATGTTACATTGGATAATATCGGTGGTGCTGTAGTATTCTACAGTGACCACGAATAAACTAAAAATTACTCAGACACATGAAAATTTGGAGGGGAGAGGAGAAGATTAACTTAGAGAGGAATCTAATTATTTTTATGTGATAATTGATAGTGGGCAGTACACTGATGGAGACTTGGTTTTGTGTCATCATACTGTAGGAACCAAATGTAAAGACAGTTTGTACTTCTCATTACATCTCACATTACTTCTTGAGATACAAAAAAATTTTGATGCCCAGTGGCACTCATCCAGTCTGGCAATTAAGTTCTGACCTGAAGTGAGAAGTTAACAGTGAAGGCAAGAACGTACAGTATTTTCTGAAATGTTTTCCTTTCATATTTATGAAAACAGAAAAATACAGCTTCTTTTGGGAAGGAAGGAAATGTATATCAGCCAAAGTAGATCATGTATAAAGTGTTTCTCTAGGCAGGGGGCTACGACAAAGCTCTCAGAATTTACAGACAATCCAAGCCAGTGGATTTAGCACCAGGACAGGTGGCTCTTTTTACATGTGTGTAATTAAAATAAATACTTGGGATAAGATGACTGCAACCAGTCAATTAACCAGAATGTTGTATAAGTAAACATAATCATATCTTCATAAAATTTTGCCTGGCACAGTGAGAAGAATCATGTCCGCAGCAGTACACGTTCACTTCCAGTTCCTCCCCAAGAGGAAAAGTGTGCTTTAATTGGCTGGTAGCAAACATAACCAAACCAGTATGAGGGAGCTTATTGCAGAAACTGCAAAGTGTATATGTATAATTGCATACTATAGGTGCAAAACCAGCATCAGTGCAAAAACTTTACGTGCTTGGCTGTTTAGAGGATTGAGATGCTAGCATGTTTCATTTTGATGTATACCCAGCTTACACCCTGTGTTCCCCAGAAATGCATATTTCGCTCTCTCTTCCACCCTCTGTCCATCTGAACATATTAAGAAGAAGACATTGAATAGATCTAGTTAATTCATCATAAAACTCAGTGTTTCGTAGATGAGGTACTAGGGTTTTTAAAAACTTAAAGAATAGTTGAGATTTGTCTGGCTCTTCATATTTGCTCCGAACCTTGTCACGTATTCTGCTGGTTTTAGGCATATGTTTAGTTCAGTGTACTTTCACAAATCAGTGTTAATAGTGCTCTTCTGCTGTAGAGCTGGTAAGATTGAGGTTAAGGGTAGAAAAGTGATTAACTGGAGATGAGCAAGCCAGTAATAGATTAGGAAATAAAACAATTAAGCAGGAAAGGGCTTTGGGGTTTTTTGGTTTGGTTTGTTTTTTAAACCTGTGTGCTGTTACTTCTTGAAAAAGATGCTTAAGAATCTATAACTTTTGGGGATTTCTAAGAATCTCATTTTGAGAAGTCCAAAACCACGCTGGCATTTCTTTCCAAAACTGGGAAAGGCAAGTAGAAAAGTGTTGAGGTTGTTACATTTAACTTCTGAATAAAAAAAGTTTGGACACAATGTAAGCAAGGCTATTCCTAGCATGTCTCTTTACTCAGCTGCATTATTCCAGCTGCTTGATCTGTGTACTGGACTGTAATCAAGTTACAGTGTTAAAAAGTTGTGAAACTAAACTATGATCAGTTTTATGATCGTTGTTTCCCTAGTAACTGAGCACAGTCAAGTATTGACATTATTTACCTAAGGATATTGCATTGTAGCAGTTTTAACTTACTGTAAGTCGGTATATTTTATTCTGTCTTTTTTGAATTTTTTTCTTCTTACATATTACTAAGGTAATGAATTGATAGGAATATCCATATGTAGAAGAATGTCAGCGCTTGCAAAAATGGATATATATATAGAGAGAGATATAGATATAACA
Source organism: Gymnorhina tibicen (assembly GCA_013399875.1). Taxonomy (NCBI): domain Eukaryota; kingdom Metazoa; phylum Chordata; class Aves; order Passeriformes; family Artamidae; genus Gymnorhina; species Gymnorhina tibicen. The sequence continues at coordinate 168,452 of VXAZ01007852.1, forward strand.
ACGTTTAATGCATAAAATGTATCAGGTTTGAATATAAAGTCATCTTTTAGATATTAAATTTTTCCACTGTATGTGCACAATAATTTATACAAAGGTGTGTATTTAACAAAGTACTTAAGACGTTCAGGTTCTCAAAATTTTACATTTTAGCATTCTTTAATCCGAGACTTACTCCTGTGCTTAATTTCATGTAGCTAGGTAATCCAAATACTTCAGTGGCATAGGTTCCAGTATTTGAGAGGTGTCACAGGAACACCTTGTGGAACATTAAAAAAAAAGAAAAGAAGACTGAAAAGGATGAGAGGATCAATTTTAAAATAAATTTTAAATGTACTAAATTTAAAATTTTGACTGAGTTAAAGAAGAGGGAGAAATGGGAATAAATGGTCAAACTGAGAAGTACCTTTGATCTGTCAGCTGGTTAGCAGGAAACAGGCTTCATATAAATGGAGCTCTTTAAACAAAGCCTGTCCTTGAAATGTGTACATAAGAAACTTAGATTTGTTCGGGAGAAACAGCTGATACTGATTTCTTCTGGGTTCATATTGGGAACTTTTTTTGCCTTGGCATTATGCTGATAAATAAGCTAAACTGAAATTTTGTGGAACAAATCCCTATATGAATGCAAGGGCTTTAGATGGCACACAGTATTACAGATGTTCTAATGCTTTGTGTCTGTGAACTAACATAGTCATCTTCTGGAATATGGTAATGTAGACATGTATACCACACTCCATTTGTTTTTTAGAAAATCATCCTGCAGTTATATCTGTTGTACAAAATAGTGAAACAAAGTCTGATTCCCTAAATTTTGTAGAAACGAACTCTGGGTAAGAAATCGTAGATGCTATTGAGCTGCTTTTGGTGCTTCCTTAGTCTTCTTGTCTGGCTCGAGGTCTTTCTAATCCACTCTTAAAGAAATCTGGAAGTGTTGTTTTGCATATAATTGCCCAAGTAATTGTTTTTTGCCAGACCTGTATGATATTTGTGTTGATGGCAGTCTTGATAGTAATTTAAAAATGAGTCTTTGAAAATAGAGTTCTTAAATATCACTATAACAGGAGGGAAATAGAACCATTGCATATTATTATTGTGGCTTTAAAGGAGTCATGGGTCCTGGAATTTTTGTCACTCCCATTGTTAAAAGAAAAATATTTCCAGGGTATTGGCTGTCATCTTTCTCATTAGACAGGCTAAGCCTGGGTCATAAACAGCAATCCCAGAGTACCTAATGAAGCCAATTGCCTTCTGTTACAGGATCAGCATAATGCTAGCAAATGCTTGCAGGCAGTGTGACATCATTTTCCACCTGCTGAATGTTCTGAAGTGTGCATACATAAGGTCAAGACACTTGCTCAGAAGGAACATTGTAGGAGTGATAGTGTGTGAGAAAACCCAGTGGTGAGCAATTGCAAAGGTTAAAATAGTTGTACAAAGCAATAGACTTCTTAATTTTGTCTCAACTGAATAGAAATTGTTGCTATTGTGTTTATGTGCTACTGGTCAGTCACAGGGAGCTGAAATATGAGAATAGTGGGAAATGCCATTTTCTAGTTACTTTCTGAGAAGAGCTGTATTTTTAATTATGTTGTGGCAAAATGGTATGAGTTATGTGAACTGAAAGTTCCAGATGTTTAGCTAATTTTTGAGGCATTTTAAATTTTTTTTGCAGTTACTTGTACATAGAATGTACGTTCTAAAGCATGTTGCCTGCAAGTATACAATGTGCAGATCTGACACAAATAGCACCAAATGGCTGTATTAAATTTTCACACCATTTGATGAAATGTCACCATGAGTTCTTTGAGCACATTATTGATCTTCAGACTTACTTTGGGTGTTCCTTTTCATTAGACCTCTACTTTGCCTGTAAAATTAATTACTGGCCTAATGATAGAAATTGTTTTATATATGAAAAAGTTTTTTACTTGTCCTTCCTTAAAAGTTAATGGTCATCTATCTTACAGAAGTTAGTATTTTGAGGACAGTCTGAATTTGAGTTTTTTCGTTTTCCGTGTCTTTTTGTATCAGTGCAACATTACTATAAAATATTTTCATTGCAGGATCTTTGTAGTTAAACAGCTGTTTGTTATAAATAACAGCTAGCAGCTGATGGAGTGATCCTTAACTTTCAAGGGAGAAGAAGAAAGTGGCATAAACAATACATCCTGGTATTCATGCAAATTGTTTGTTAGGTTAAAAAAAACCCAAACATCCAGAACATCTGCATTTTCTTCAATCCATTTTAAATGAACAATTTCTTTACCTGATAAGGTAGCTCTAAGCCTGTTGCCTCAACTCTTCTCTCCTGTTAGTTAAAACATTTAAAGGCCTTTAAAAAATTTCCATATGGAGCTTAATGGAAAAACAACAGCTGAACTCTCCTATGAAGGGAAAGGTAATAAATGAGTGCTCATATGGAATGTCAGAGTAGAACCTGCAAAGTATTTTGCAAATGTACTCTGGGCTTCCGAAGCCCTTGTGAGGAGAGCATGGTGCGACACGAGGGAGCTGTGCTGCACAGCCTGTGCCCAAGGGCCTGCCCAAGTTCTGACCACTGTCCTAGGAAGCGGTGGGGTTTGGGCTGCTGCAGCTTTGAGCGTGCCCCAGCCTGTTCTCTGAATTGCCAGTTGCCTGTTTCGATACAAATAACTCGTTGGGGGGGAGAGGGCGGGGGCAACAAGGAAAGAAAGAAAAGCAGATCCACTGTCTTTTTTTTTTTTTCAGTTGATAGCAAGCACTTCTATCAAATGCTTAGATAACCCCTGCTACTGTAAAAAGGCTTTCCTTTTACTGTTAGTTGTATCCATCTGGCTACACAAGCGAAATGTTGGCCCCATTAAAAGGGAATGGAAGTTGACTTAGGTCTACACAACAATTATATGAAAAATGTGTATGGAATGTGAACTTGAAATGAAAAAATATATTTTGCATAACTCTGTACATAAACATATATCAAAGAACATATTTATTGAAGAGACTTGCAGAAACTGCATAGGAAAAAATGAAGGTAGTGGAAACAATTAACAAAGTTAACTTTTGAATGAACCTTAATTTTTGCTGTATACTTGGATTATACAGGAATTCCAGCCGTTGATTTTGAATCACTGTTGGTAGCATTGATTTAAATGTAGTGGACAAAAATTTTAAAGCATGAATAATTTAGTTTCTTTTGCCATCAGAGGATTAAAATGCCTGTGCTGGATTCTGTGGACAAGTCAGTACACAATAATGAAAGGAAGTTAAATAATAAATAAAATATAAGTTGCACTTCAGTTACAAAATTCTTGTCTTTATGATGAGAATGGGATCTTCAGGCTATATTTAAAACTAGACCAGAAGTGGCTTTTTTATCTCAGTAAGAAAATTGCCTGTTTATTTCTGTCAGTTGTTGCCGTTCAATACTGTGGGCTTTAGAATGTTTTATCTTTCATTAAGAAAATATAATACAGAAATATATTGGGGGAGATTACAGAAAATTGCCCCTGAATGCCAGTTTCCTCTTCGAGTGATTGGATATGGTAACAAAAGGCCCCAAACTAGAGACTGCTTTAATTTCAGAGTTGCAAGTGATACTGAGCATAATTACTTTTTTCCAGTCCTAGTACAGTTTAATTTAAAAGACTCAATCCCAAAGATGTATTTAAATACTTTTGCATCTTGTTTGTAAGCTAGATGCTTCCAGTTCAAGATTGTCTGTCAAATATTAATGTGTTCTAATGGAAAACGTTCACTCTGGAGACAGCCTTTTGCTTTTAAGGGTTTGGGTTTTTTTAATGTTGAGTTTTTTAAATCGTGCTCAAACTAAAGTTCTGAGAAACAAGTGGGGTTTTGGTTTTTTTTCACTGAAACTGCAAACATAACAGCTAAATTATATAAGTTGAGGCTGTCATATTTTCTTATTTCTGAGCATATGTTTAAACACAGTAATTAAGTGTAACCACCTAATTACACCGAAGTTAATAATTTTTTAAGCTCCCTGGTGTTGCATCTTTATCTTACAGCTACATTCATGTTGTACTTCAGATCAGCTTTCTGTCCAATACTAACTTTGGCCTGATGGATGCATCATACTTTGGGATTGAAGATACTTTACTAACAAAATTGCAGTCCCGAGACAAATGTACTGTATCTAGTGAGACACTGGAAGTGAGAGGTTCTACCTCAAATTAAGCAAGCGGTCAATGTATTGTGAAGAACATGCAAAATTAAAGTGATGCTTTCAACTTATTCTGTCCAAATATCTGAGTGCCTTTGGGCATAAAATGAATGAAATGGATAAATGCAGCAAGTGTTCGCGTTCACCTCATCAGCTGAAGCACTACGTAACTGGTTGATACACGGCAGCACTACAGCTGTATGTACAGGCACGGGGTCTATGGGCTGCAATGCACATCTGATTCACTGAGGTTTATTGCTGATGTGTAACACTAGTTGGATTGACTCAGTCTAGCCAGTTCTCTTAAGCAAAACAATTGCTTTTGTTTAATCAGTTGTGTTGGAGACTTCCTTAAAAGGAACATAACTAAAATGGAATCTAGAAGTGTATTCTGTAGAACTGCTATATTAAGAGAAAGGCATTTCTGGTTAGTAACATTTTTATTGTATTGCTAACCCCATCAAATCTGTAACATAAGAGCAGTGGAAATATATTTGGAGTGTTTAAAAAAATAAAAACAAAAAAACCTAGAACACCCCAGCACTTCTGTGTTGATGCAGTAGAACCCATTAGAATGGCATGGTTATCTGAATGGTTATAGCTGGAGTAAGAGTCTATTGAACAGAGGTTTGTTGGCACCCTTGTAGCATATATACAGTAGTCTGTGTCTGTGTTTTTGTTGGGGAAGGAGGAAAACAATATGCTGCCTGTAGTGCTACCAGCTCTTGCTTCATTTCTGTGTTCTGAAACAAGTGTTAAGGAAACTTTTGTGATCATTCATTAGTTCAGCTCCATCATTCTGATAGAAAACTAGTTATCAATCATCCTGGTTACGATGGTCCTAAAAAATTAAGTGACTTAAACAAAAGATAGAAAGAAACAGAGAATAAAAAAACCCAACCCTTATGTTATGATGGTTATGTTAAAAGTCTTATTCACAGTGCTTAAATACCTGTAACTGGCAGAAAGATACCTTATTTTCCAAAGCTTACTCTGGAAAGAGAGGTAGTGTTTGCCTGTTCCATCATTCTCTTTTATACTATTCTTGTTCAAGTTCCAAGCATGTCAAACAAGATAAGGGACTTTAAAAATTGTGTTTAGATCCATGGCTTCTGCCACAACCAGTGGCTTTTATTTTTTTAAGCTTCTACCATTTTTTTTCTACCATTAGAAAAAAATTAGGAAGACTGGCAATGCTTTTTTTTTTTCTAGGAGGAGCTTATTATTATTCTTCTAAGAATTAGCATATGGCTTTTCTTCATGAGTATACAAGTGCTTTCCATGATATGGGGGCAATTTATGTGCACTCAAATTCTCAACAATTTATGTATAATTTAAAGTTACCAATTTTGGGTAATGGAAAGGAACCCAACTCTTACGTGGTTGTGTTTTTATCCCTATTTTCAGGTGTCTATTTCAGAGAGCTGTAACTGACTGGTAACACAGTGGTGGCTTTGGAAATTTTAACTTTTTCAAAGGAAATCACAGAATTCAACTAAAACAGAAAGTCCAGAAAGCTCTCCTTGAGATCCAGTAGCTGTGGGAAGGATGGTACTGGATGGTTTGGGTTTTTAGAAAGAATATTCACACCCCTGGATAGGAAATATCAATTAATCCTTTTAACTACATAAAAATTTTCTCTTTTCTGAACATATTCAGCTGTCTTCGTTAAGGTATGCATAGATCTAAGAATGAGTCACACACACTACCATATCAATTAATGAAACTTACTCCTAAAAAGAATTTAGATTTAACTCCTAAATATACTTGCCAAATGTTTTTGTAAGGCAGCTGAGTCACAGAAAGCTTGGGTCTTGAGCTGACGCACTGAAACTATGTAAACGTTTTGTGGTAGCCAGATGTCCTTTAATAGCTTGATAATAATTGCTTATTCTTCACATGAATTTCACTTTTGTGGTTTTTTTTCTTGAACATGTAACATATGTGGAATAGCCAGCAAATACAAATTTTATCAATCAGATACAGTTTGACATTTTTAACACTTTTTAAACGTTACAAATGCCTGTTTACCATATGGTGTAAGTGGGTGTGCAGGAAACGACACTCTCATCAAGTCTGATATACTACTTTTCCATGATCTGAGCATGAACATTTCCTTTTAGTGGCTCTGCTGAAGGCAAGCCTTTGAAGAATGGGTGTGTAATTTTGGACTGTAACATTTATATTTGTGTACTTCTGTAGGTGGTTATTTTAAAATCACTTAATCCTTTAGCTTTTCTTATTTTTATTTGACATTATTTATAAAATTTTGTTTCAGATTAATGTTGCAACATTTGAAAGAGGTAATAGAAAAGCAAAACTTTTATTTTCTTTTCATTGTTGCACTAGCCAGTTGTTATTATTGTGGTCCCAAGTATCCCATTTCCTGTTTATGTTCTATGTCTTTTGAAGACACTGCAGACTTTCAAGGGAATTCCACAATCTCTGAACTGAAATCCTGTGTATCATTAAATTGAATTAGTCATCATCATTTCTTGAGAGATACGATCATTGTAATTTTCTGTGACTTGAAGATACTGATCCCAAATGCTGTTCTGGCTTGTTTGCATACAGTTAAGGTTTAATTCAGTTAAACAGTCCCTCAATACGCTGTTGTGCAGTACCTCAAATACACACTGGACCAGTGTTACTTAGAGCCTGTAACTTAGCACTCCATGCAAACCAGCAACTTGTGCTTGCTCCTTTCCCAGACAAAAGCTTCTGCTTCAGCTCCAACAGCCACCTGAAAGGAGAAAAGTACTCAATGATAACTGCTTTCCAAATGACAAGTTAAAGCATCATTTAAAGGTCAAAAGGACACTGTTTTCCAAGGGAAAAATGTTTGTACATATATTCATAAATATTTAACATGTTGTCCCATCAAGACGCAACTTTTAACTAATTGCTAAAAACTGGCACGTGCCTTTATGAAATTACTTGTTGATACAGTCTCTTGCTTATCAGATGATTAGTAGCTTAATTCATTTTAAAACAAAGTTCAGGTAAGAAAAAAAATCATCCATTGCTAAAACTTCTTTTAACTTCCATTTCTTTCTCAGTATTTAATGCCTGGCAATTTCTCTAAAAATACCCATTTCTTTTTCTTTCTTTCTTGGTGTAAGCTATAATAGTTACTCTTTAAACAGTGTGTCTTAAACAAGGTCTGACATTTGGGACATGTTTGTAATTCATGAAACTGTGTAATATCACCAACTGCAGTTCAAAAAAAAAAAGCCTGTGAGCTTCATTCATGGTAATAAATATTTCGGTTTTAGAGTATTCCTTAAAACTGCACATGCTTTCTGCTGTTTCTGAAAAATAATGTCCTCTTAATATCCTCTTAAGCCCATGGCAGGAGTAAGAAAATTCAGATAAAAATGCATTTTTAAGTCTACATCACGGCCAGGAGAATGGTTTGCAATGCTACAGCTGCCTCGCACCAGCACTCAGGAAGTCGTGACTGTTTCTGCCACCAGTCTTTTTTCATACACAACCTGCATAATTTTGAGAAGGGTGAATTGAAGACGAGTAGTAATGCATCTCCTGGTCTTCCTCCTGCTATCCCTGTCTCCAGACTAACACTCTGCAGTGGTTCCTCTGATCTTCTATCAGCACTTCCTCTGTTCTCCTGCTGATAAAGCGTCCCAATGCAAACCCAGCCTCCAGGCTGCCAGGGGTGTTCTGATTCACCAGCCCAAGGAGTAATCCCAGTACCTCTCACCAGGAGAGAAACAACTCAGTCCCGTCTGGCATGAAGTAAATTACAAAACCAGTGGCCTCAGGCCAAAAATCACAAACCTGACTCTGAAAACTTCTCTTATATATATGGCAGAGTTTATGCCTAAGTCATTACTTTCCACACCTTGCCCTTACTTGGAACATATCTGAAAGTCCTTCTCACCAAGTGACAGTGTTTGATAGCTGAAATATTTAGCTAAATGTACATACTGAAAAGGCATCCAGAAGGAAATGGGAAGTAATTTTAACTCATTAAAAGTTAAAATATTTTTTCATTAGTATTTTTCGGTAAATTTATTTTTTTTATTAAGGGATTCTTATTTACCATGTCTTGTAAGGTCCTTTGTTTGTGTTTTATCACTTTTCTTGCTTAATTTAAAAGAATCTTCTTTTATATGCAGCTTTTTTCAAGTGGAGGTGGTCTTAATACCAATGACTACAAGGAGATTGATCTCAGTTGTTACTCACTTCAAGACTTCCTGAGCTAAGAAGTTTTAAGGAAGCTGTAGACTATCTTGAATTTCTTATTAAAAGTACATCATTGCACAAATATATTCTAAAATAACGCTTTCGTGAGACAAAGTAACTGTTGCTAGGATATGAGTTCTTGTTAAGTGATCTTGTCAGTAATGTTTGATGTAGAAGTTTCTGAACATTCAGCGTAAGCTTTAATACTTGATTTTGTTCATTAAAGTTTGGGGTTTTTTTAATATTTGGGCTTAGGATGTAGTTTAAGCTATTACTACCTTTGCAATATTTTGCAATAGAATTAGGAGAAAAAGAAAGCACCTTAGGATAAAACTATATTCATATAAATTAAAGGGCAAACGAGAACAAACAGCTCACCTCATCTGCGTACAGATATTATTAGGTGATCTGCATAGTGGTAGCTCCTTCCAAACTGAGGAATTTTATATGTCTTTTATATTTTAGTCATATGAAGAAGTATATAACTTTTCCTGTGTGACTGTTAAGGAGCTTTTTGGTAAAGAAATAAATAATGACTGAGATCTTTCTTTTTATATGTGTAATTGTGTTGTACTTTGTTCATTCTGACATCTGTCTACACTATATAACATCTATGTACAACTGATTAGAGGCATACAAACTACTCTCATTTTTTCTAATTAGATTTTTTTTGTTTCACTACATATTAATAAATCATATTTTGGTGCAGCTCCTATTGCATATCATACATACACTCTATTATAGACTGTAATTAATCGAATGTGACATTATAAAATGCTTTTCTTCAATACAGTTGTTTGAGCTTACAAGCTTTGCTTTTTAACATCTGCCACTCAAAAATTGCTTTTCTATATGAAATATGTTTGGGTTTTTTCCAGATTGTCACAAACTACTCCACTTTTCAAGAATACTCAGACGAGCCCAATGTACACACAGTTCCTGACCACATTACTGGAAGAACTGCATTTCAAAAATGAAGATCTGGAAAGTTTAACAAGAATATTTAGAATGGACTGACAACCTGAATGGTCAGTTAACTTTAAGCTACTTTGAGTGTCTTAAAACCAAGCTGGTTAACCACTGGTTTAATTTTCAGCATTTTGTAAGTATGTACAGTCACTACAGATTTTATCAGCTGGAGTAGAAAATGTGGGAAGCACATTTTAAAGTAAAGAAATATGTATGGTATGGAAATGAGTGTCATCATTTTGTCACTTACAGTAAATGCCAGCTGCTTACTTATCACATTAATCTTCTGATAATGTATGGTTGGTTTACTGCAATTTTGAGAGGAATTTTTACTACCACAGTTTATAAAAAAAAAATAAAATTCTGTGTGGCTACAATGGCTAAGACTCAGCAGGGCGTTCTTAATTATTACAATGAAATTGTTATGTTCAGTTTTTCTGATACAAAATTGAGCTAAGAGCCGTGTATTTTTTGCATAATATTGAGATTACATTTTTCATTCCAAGTAGGCCAAAAAATTTAAAAGCAAATACCTTACTTATGTTGATCATATTCAACTGATTCAATGAATATAGCACTACAGTATTTAAGTAATTAGTGTATTAACATTACTGATCTCACTCCTTTGTTCCCCACAGAATAACATAATCATCTTAGCATCTCCTACTACCTGAAATAGTTGCACAGAGAACAAAAGAACACCTTCAATTGTTGGAACTTTTTTAAATAAGAAATGAAACTTAGTAGGAATTGTAGTACTGGCATTTCTGCTTTTTCATTTCCTTCCTATGGTAAGAATTTTGAAGCCTTGTGAAGAAGCTGACTGTAACTACAGTTGTTCAAGGTATGAAGACAAGTTAAAATACGGATCGTCTGAAAGGTGTTTAAAAGCAGTAAAAAGGAATTTGGATTGGTGTGGTTTTTCTTGGTTTGGAAACTTTGACTGAAAGTTTGTTTATGGGGATCAGGGAAAGAGGGGGGGAATAAAGCGTGTGAGCCTCCAGTGGTAAGAGCTGTGCTTGCTGCTGACATTTTTCCAGTTGCCCCGTGCATGGAGCAGGAACCTTTAAGAATGGTGACGACAGTACACAAATATGTCTGATTCATAGCCTGTTTGTCTTGCTACTTCTAAGAAAAGGGGTGGTCTTTGAACTTGTTTAAGAGTTATTTTTAGACAGACTCTAGTTGTTACTAATTTGGACTTCAAAATATATTTTAATAACTAAAAATTTTTAGCTTTCAGTAGTCATTTCCTTTCAAAGAGTTGTGTTGTTTAGGCTGAGTGTGTTTGGAATTGCTTCTGTCAGTAACTGATTATAAATTGCAATTTAAAACTAGTCCACTAGTAGTTCTTAATGATTCCATAATATCTTTCATTGCATAGTTCTCAGTTCATAGGACACTGTATTTTGAGAGACTTGAGAAGAAAGTTGTAACTGACAGTGCTTAGTCTGCAGCAAATACCAGTACTAGTTAAGGCTGAGGCAAGTCTTACCAGGGCTGCTACACAGCAACTCCATTTTAAAAAACAAAGTTTATTCCTTTGGTTTGCTTCTGTAATTGGACACCATAAAGGAACTCTACACTTAACTGGTTTACTGCTGTGTAGTTCCTTCATGATAATCAGGATAAATATGTAGATTACCCCTGACACACAGAAGCTCATGCAGCTTTGCTGTGGAAGCTTCATTGTGCAGTAGACTTTATTTAGGAGATGCTTGACTTTTCCAAATTTACATTGTAATGGGAAGTTACGTTCAGTGTAAGTTATAAAAGAAACAATTTAGAATTAGGATAACCTTTAATGCAGAGTTACAGCTATTCATTTTTCTAAGTATGCAGTAGGGGAAAAAATACCCATTATGATCTGAGTGTGTCTAATACAAAATTCATAAGAATTACTGGGTAGAAGTTACATTGCTTTTGTACCATGATGGAAAAAGTTTACTTGATACATATGGAAAGAAGGGTCAAGACCTCGCCAAAAGATAAACTTCTATAGAAGACTGAGTAATAGGTATGATACTCTGAGCAGAACTTAAACCGTGAATTTATATCTATTTGCTGCTGATTTTGGAAGTTAACTATATTTCTATTTTTAGCATGTAGATTGTGAGCAAGCTATTATCCTGTTCCATACACATTTACCTTGGGCACAAAGATTACCTCACAACAGTTCTGTCGTACCGAGTACACCTAGAAGGCATTACAAATGTACATTGTACCAGGAATGTGACTGTGTCTTATCAGGTTTGATGACTCTCATTTGGAAAGTTTTTATGTTTCCTGTCAGTTTAGTGGTGTGATTTTTTTTTTTATAGTTATTTTTAGGCTTGGTCTTCAGCACCTACTGCATAGGAAATGTATGATCTTGTAATAAGAATGAATAGGTCACAGGCTGAAAGACCTACTTATCAGGATTCACTGTAGCTGCTTTTACGGTCTGCCTCAGCAGCTCAAAAATGTCAGCTTTCAGGACTTTTGCATCTCTTCTTTCACTGCTGTGTAGTAAGCTCCCTCATTCTTTTCCTTGCCCTACAAGAACAGAATAACATTTCTCCATCCATGAGGGCAGAAGAAAGTTCTGTAGTATGCTGGAAACACCCTGAAGGGATATTCTTCACTTATGTGTAATGATTTCATATCCGTTAGACATGAGTAACACACAGGTAAATAAATGCAGAAAGTATACATGTATACCCAGTACTTTTGAGTAGGAGAGAGGCTATAGACTCATCCCAAAAGGATCTTTTAATACTGTCAGCTTTAACTGGTATATAAAGATCACAACTCAAGTACCAAAAATTCAGTTCATTTATGTAGTTTTCTTATGAGCGTGCTTTGTAACAGCTTAACTGCTTAGCAATGTTCAAATCTCTATGTCATTTTTTATCTTAAAGCAAATTTCTGTCACAACTATCTGGCCTTCAGAAGATGTTACTCTTAACTCAGCTGGGTTTTGGTGGTGTTCTGCCCCTTCTCATTTCGCTTCTGTTGGCAGACAGATTGTTTCTTTGTGGCCTTGTTTCTGTGCTTACTGTTTTTCCTTCTGTGTTAGTTAAGCATATGAGAGCAGTTGCCATTTGGGTCAGTGGTGGCTTCAGCCTTATCTCAGATACACTAAATTGTAGTGACTGACTTCTGAGCTGCAGGTGTGGAGAGACATTATGGGTCTGGGGCTTAGCGTAAATGGGACAGAAGCCTCTATTTCTGAACAGCTCTGTGAAAGGGGCATAAACTTGGTAAAGCCATCAACACCTTAGATGATAAGAATCATAAAGTCACAGAAGTCCGTTGCCATGACCATGTAAAGCATCCAGCGCTGTCTGGCCATGGACTTGTAGCAGGGCAATTAGAGTATGATATGTTTCTTTTAATAGCGGGGAGGTGGGAAAGAAACCAGACTTACATGGTGGGGTTTTTTTCCTGACATGTATAATTGATTTAGAAAAGAATTGGAGAACAGCTTAGTTTAAAGCTTGAAGCAAAGCTTGCTTCTTGCTGTTGCTGCTGTTCTGCCTAAAAGGAGGAATGTGTGACCCATACCTGCATGTCACAGAGTGGATTTCTTACGAAGTTTTCTGTAGCCGTGATGAAATAATCTCAGGAAGAGAACAGCCACATACAGAGTCACATTTTCTCAACATTATTCAAAGCAGTCTTTATGCTGGCCAAAGAGGCTGATGGAAAGACTTTTGTGTCTGTTTTCACGCCAAAGTTCAGTTCGTGGTCTGGTAAATACTCTGAGTGTAAGCACTGCACTCTGTAATACTGAATTTCCTAGCGCAGAGCCCTTCACTGCTGGCGTTTGATTCTTTTTGCCCATTGACCATGCCTAGTGATTTTTCTTGGATTTTGGAGAGAAAAAGAGTCAGAGTGGTTCATTTGATGTTCACCATTTCAGGGAAGTAGAAAAGTCATAATGTAACCCATACATATTCAGGTTTTTGAAGAGATTACCTTGAATCTGTGTGAAGTTTGCAAATCAAGCTATATATGGTAATGCAAAATTCTACATTAAAACAAGCAGAAGAGAGGCTGGTTTATTTCATTGAAAACTATCAAAACAGAAAAGTTTCTTAGTAAATCTAGAGCAGCATAACTGACAGGGCTGTGCCGCTGTCTAAACCCAGGACTGGAACTTTAGATCTCCCCTGTCTTTTAAAGGGAGATGCGGGGAGCGACAAGGAGCATGGTACACGTAGGAGATGTATCTGGGGCCTCACAGGCTGTGTCCACACAACACATAGAAGAGTCACCTGTATTTTCACTCTTCAGTCTCAGTGAATAGCTTAAAAGTGAGACATCTGTTGTGGTTTTAGGGGGGAAATAACGGTTCTGTGAATCTTGATGTTCCATGTCCTAGCCTGCTCTCCCTAGTTTGAGAGAACCTGGACTCCACAAATTGCATGAGGGGATGAGCAGCTCAGCTGGACATGTCTGTTTTAACTGCCGAGAAAAAAGGACTAGCACATCAGAGAGAAGAAAAAGGAAGAGAGGAGGGGAAAGCAGTATTCACACCTTCTAAATTTAGGCATCCAAACTTAGGTACCTGCCTGTCTTCATTTGCTTCAGAGAGAACTGATGCTCTTAAATTTAGGGTCTCCAAATCTTACCTTAGTGCCTTAATGAAGTGGATGGTAGTCATGCCTCTGCCCCTATTTCCTGATGGGGGAAAGAAAGCAGAAAAGTCAGCTGAGAACGCTGACACAGTAGACTGGCTCGCCCTAGAGTAATTTGTAATAGAGTGTGGCACAAAACTGAATGGGAACCTGCCCCTGCACAGTGGGGAGATTCTAAGCAATCTGATCCTATTGTTCACTTATTTTGATAGCTACTACTTCACACTGAATTTTTCTTAACCTATAAGAGTTAACACCAAAAGAATTCAAGTGAGTGGCAGTCTCTTTAGGGGAAAAAAATAATGCCCCTATGTTGAAATTATGTCCAGGAGGTTACACTCTAGTTCTAGAGTTTGCCTCTAAGTTTTCCATGCTTATTATTTATTTCTGCAATTGCATGTAAACACGGTACTGTGAGTGGGGTTTAGCCTGATCTGACTGGGACAGCAGGTAATGCTGAACTGTCATTTCCAGTGAGCATTAAATATTGAAAACACAGACTCAGCCTCTCTTTTTGGCAAGTCTTAAGTTTCCATTAGCAGCAGATGGTATACAAGGCAGGGCTAGGCACCTACCTATAAAGACCTCTTGTTTCTCAACTGTGTATCTCTACCACCTGACAGCCAGTCGTCCTGTGATTAGAGTCAGAGGAAGTGGGTGTGCCTTCCATTAGCAAAGACAAAAAGTAATATTGGTGCAGACTCTTCCTCTTGTGAGTTTTCTTTTTGTGACTCTTCATCTTGGAACCACTTCTCTGCACAGAGTGTGGATAATACTTTGGGAGATGGCTGCCTGAAAGACGCTGTAGAACAGGAGCTGTGGCCTTTGTGGTTCTACACAGGATTTGGTGAGGTGTGGGGGAGGAGCTGGAAACACATATCTTCAGGTGGCTCTCCTTTGGCACTCTGGTTTCAAAAAGCAAGTGAAAGCAGATGAGCCACTGAGCAATGTATGGACATGTGTGATAAAGTCCTTCCCCTGAGTTGCTTGCAGCTGTAGAGTAGAACAAGGTGCAGGCTGGAGTTCTTAAGAAAATAGGCTCTGCTATGAGAATTGAATGCGTAGACTAAACTCCTAGACTTGGTAAGGCTAATCAGTCAGAAGAGTGCAGTAAGTGTGGCCCCTGGACACTGCAGCTGTCCACCTGTTTGCTGGCTTTACTGTGCTATCCTGCAGTTACCTCAAGACAAGAGCTCTAATGAGCCCCTGCTCCAACAACAGGCTAGAGCACAACCACAGGTTTTGAGGCAGCTGCCTCTTGCCACTCGGCAAAGTCCCTCCGTCAAAGTCAGTCCTCGGGACACTGTGGTAGCCTGTACTTTAAAGTCAAACTCTTCAGTACATTTTTGCACGCTGTGATTACCTGTGAGAGCTGCATGCAAGGATCAGAACACAAAGCCACTGGAGCTACTGGCTGGTACATCCCGCATCATCAAATCAATGCCATTTCTGGCACTTTTTACCCTCTTAAATTTCATGGTATATGTAACTGAATTGAACACTTAGTGGGACAGCAGCTGCTTGCTGGGGAGTCCTACAATTAGGTTAGAATTAGTCATCACTACAGAGCACTTGAAGGACTTTGGATATAGCTTTAATAAACTGCAAACATTAGATCAGGATTTACATCATAAATCTTGCCTTTTTGTTCTATTCAAACAGGAGTGTCTACAAATCAGGTTAATATAACTTAACAGTACAGTAGTTAAGTAACAACAAGGACCATAATTGATAGTATTATCTAAGAAGCCACAGCAACTCTGCCTACAGCTGTCAGCTAAGATCTGACTCATCTAAGGTATTTTATAGTAACCATATGTTAGGCACGTCTATCTCACCTATTATGCAGAAAAATTATAACGTTTCCTAATCAGGATTTGCCACTAAGCAGGATTTTCCGTAAACACCTCGGTACTGCAAGTGCTATCCAGTCAGGAGAAAGCCTTTTGCAGACACTTCTGATGTGTTAATTTAATAAATAGAATAAATGGTTGCAAATCTGTGGCTAGTACTGATTTAGCAAGGCTGGCTGTCAAAAGTGTAGGTACATTATTTTGCCAGTTGAAATGGTAAATATCACTTTAGCACAGAATTCATGAAGATAATTACTAACTTTTGCACTTCTTGTTCAAAAATTTCAGACTGAGGACGTGGTCTCAAAGCTTGTGATCCATTAAAAATACTTCACTGAGATGGTGCAAGTGAAGTTGTATTGGTGTAGTATCTTTACCTGCATAGCCAGAAGAGAGAGGGTGAATTCACATCAGTATAGGAGAGAAAGATTAAAAAATAAGTTTGAAAATACTATGGTCTTTTGATAACGATGCAGGTGGTTAAACTAGAATAATAGCTGCACTTTAACAAAGGCAGACACTGTTGTAAACCCTGTTGATTTTTAAACAAGGTTTAGATCCAGTTCACTGTTACACAGAAACCTGCATAAGCCTACACCCCTCTGCAGTTTGACTTGACTCCTTGTACAAAGATTGGTTAAATGTCCATCAGCCTTAATTATTCCCAAGAAGTCTAAAGGAGTAATACAGGGGATGAAGCTGCAGTGCCAACATTTCCTTCTGTTCTCAAAAGAGCAGTAGTCTTACTGCTTAAAGCTCTGACTGACGTAAAAGCTTTTTTGAATACATTCTTCTTTTTCTGAACTATGGGCTCTCAGTAAATTAAAAAACGAAAAGGTAGATACTTTTCCTGCTTAAGATCCTTGGCTTATTATAAAATTTCACAACTAGAAATGTAGTCAAAGTGTTTTTTCCTTATTAAGATAATTTTTCCAGAGAGCATTTGAAAACTTGAAAAATAAGTGATTTTACAGATACCACATTAGCCCTCTACAGCTCTGGGTCATATATATGTCATCTCTGTTAACTATTCATTTCTAAGATCCTCCCAAGCTCTGCTTTTTTGTTCTCTGAACATCTGATGCTTCTTGTTATTCTTCTATAACCACAGATGTGCCCTCTTCAAAAAACTCACAATCTCACAACGCTAAACTGACAGGCTGAGTGTCAAACCACACACCCCAAGCAGCCCTGAAGAAAAACAGAACCACGCTTGAAGAAAAACAGAATAAATCACACAAATTGTTTCCAAAGAATGAATCTGAAACATTGCAAACTATGCCCAGGCATTGTTTCCTAAGAATGCAAACGCCATTTTTATGCTCACTTACTCTATAAGCAGAGGCTGCTCTCAGAAAGAAGAAATTAATTTGAACAACTTTGTATTTCCTTGTTCAGTTTTCTCTGTCTCTGAGCTGAACTGGAGCCTTGCTGTGGGACCGAGCTGGGTCTCCTTTCTGCCGAAAAGCAGCATGGGTGTTGCTGTGCTTGCTGAGTTACACAGGGTAAGTGAGGCCACTTCACTGGGAACGTGTGGTTTGTGCACCACGGAGCCGCTCTGCATCGGAGCCCGTGCGAGGCTGCCTGGGAGCACAGCGAGAGCTCCCTCGCGGCTGAGCAGCCGGGCCCGCAGCTCCCTCTGCTCGAGCAGGGCCCTGCAGGGCAGAAGCGCTCTGGGCACAGGGCAGTGAAGCCATTTGTCCAGCTTTCTGTGGCCAGGCTGTAGCAGGACCCGCAGCTCTTTCTAGCTGTAGTGCCTCTGCAAGCCATCCCTTCTCCCACTGCCAGGGCCGATGTGGGGCAAGATTGAGTCCACAATGCTGTAGTGCTAAGGCATCAAATATGCGTAATTTGGCTTGGCAGTAATGCTGTAACTTACCTAAAAGGCTTTATGATACTGTCGTGCAAAGAATGAAGGGGTCAGTCTCATGCTCAAATACTCAAGACCAGCTAGCTGTTTCCTTAAACTGTCAAGCACACTTCACACTTTGCAGCATGTTGTCTCCTTATCTCTACAGTTCAAAATTTGTCACAGCATTAAAAAATAAAATTGTAAGGTGTAGCTACAAACATTTACCTAGCTGCCTTGAAGGCTCTGTCGAGATCTAACTGTAAGTAGTGCTGTTGTGTAGGCTTCACTGAAAGAAACTATTTTTTTAATCTGGTGATTCAAAGGTGAGACGCTGACCTCCAGTTCTGGTACTTGACTGCTGATCTTTGTAGGAGTAATGCTGGTTTCTGGGTTATATCATTTATCTCTTAAGGGTTTGAGTCAAAAGTTGGATTTCTTTTCTTCCTAGTTCATTACTATCTGATAACCTTGAATACAAGATAGATGACGCCTGAAGCAAAGCTGATAAAGTCACCAGTGCTAAGAAGCAGGAGGGAGGGGAGGAATGGAAGCACAACAGCATAGATACGTATCTTCACATCCTTATTTCCTTTACAAATGGAGGAAGGAAGTTCCCTGCAGGTTAGCCAAAGAGTATCCGCTCTTACAGTCTCAGAGTATAATTTCTAAGAGCCACAGGCTCATAAAAATACTGAATTCAGAATTTCACAGATAATACTCCATAAATAATACTCTATACATATTGCTTCTGAAAAACTTCTACTAAAAATTCACAGCTGGGTATAAAGCCAGAGTTGTGGACACTCACCCCACCCTGTTTCATATCTCTACTCTGTTTCTGTCCCCTCTTCTTCCAAATCCTTCCTATTCTTCCCATCCCAGTGCACGGCCATTCCTTTCCACTCTACCACTTCACTAATTCCAACAGTTAGCACTCATCCTCCTGCCCGCTCCCTCTGTACCCCTGTAAAGATCCCACCCAACAGTCAGCTGCCCCAGCAGCAGACCTCTGGGCTTCCCACCCCTCATGCTGGCTCCCTGCACCCCAGGAAGGGACGTCTCTGTCCAGCCTTGCACCTCCCACCTCCCGTCCGTACCCAGACTCACTGTGGGGAACCTGCTGCAGGGCTCATTCCCTCAGCACAGGATGGCAAACGGGCGAGCTCTCCCCTTGCTCCTCCAAAGAGTGACCTTGGTTTGGTGCCTGTGTCCACAGGGCCCTCTCTGCAGCTGGGAGGGCACTGCCCCAGGGCCACATGGCTTGTGCACGGACAAAAGTAATCATACAGAGTCTTACAACAGCACCTATAGGTTATTATGAAAGCTGTCTCTAAAACAGGTATGAATCACCCCATAGCTACAGCAGTACTCCTATGCAGAGATGATTAAGAATTTTTATGCAACTTCTTTAATCAGAAGAGGCCTACTTGGTTGAAAATGAAACCTCTGCAGGAAAAGGTTGGTTTTGATTAATTTCTCAACTTGAAAAAGTGTCCAAATTGTCGGTGTGTTTCACTTTGACATTTCTAAACATACAGAAAAGGAAAGAGAAAAAAAAAGAAAATCATGTTTCAAGTCACTTTTCATTGTAAGATAGGTTAAATGTTATTATATGATCAACTGGTGCAGTAACAGTTTTGTTTGGAATTTCTTGCTCTGTAAGAATCCCCAAATAACAGCCCCTGAATCTCTATAGATTGTTACCTATCAAAGCCATTACCTTTCATAATCCAACCTCAGGGAAGGGGTTTTTTTCTGAAAAAAAGAGAAGCATTCCTACTTTTAATTAATTGCTGTAGGAAATTTTTTAATTTCAGAACTTTGACCAGCATTACAAATTCACCACTGAAGATGGATCAAACTGACCAGTGATTTCACAGGATCACGCTTATTTTTATTTGCTGATTTTTTTTGTTTGAGCTAATGGTTTCCTTATGGAATGTTTACATGCATTGAGGTGAGCTCTTTACCATTAGCAGTCTCTTTTAGAATGATTATCAATTGGCAGTTTGATCATCAATTTCAAAGCATTTTTCAAAGATGCTAAACCCCTTTTCACAGAAAAAGAAAGTGAAAGGGGAGGGTATGATTCATCCAGGCACATGGACTATGTCACATGCAGAGCCAGAAATATACTCAGCTTCTGGTACCCACATTCATGGCCTGGGCATTAACACAGCTTTTACCAAAACTGATAGCAGGCATCCCACCATGTTGCAAGGGGACATCCCCTTCTGGTGGAATGTGCATTTGAAATTCAAAGTATATTTGCTTGCTTTTTGGCAATACATGCTGTAATGCCTCCCTTACTCTTTTGCCTAACCCTACCCAGAGCTGGAAGAAAAATAAAAGTCCATTGATCATGTTTTTCCATATCAGTTGCTTTGCATTGATGTTGCTGATACTGTAAACTTGGCTGCATACCAAACAGAAACGTTACAGCTGAACTGGGTCAGATTTTCATAAGTAATCACCATCAGATTTGGGTCATATCTGTAGATACAGCCACTGCAACCTTTAGACTCAGTTTTGAACATGGTTAAGTATGTTGAGGCCAAACACTTTGAAATAAAAAGAGACTAAAAGCAGACTATTTGCTCTGACCTCAAAAGTGAATGCTGAGCTCTTTGAGGAATCTGAGCCACTTCATCCATCTTCTCTATTTATAACCATTCTGCCCATCGAAGAAGGCTACAGTTGTGAGGGGAGCCTATGGCTGGGACAGAGCTACATGTCAGAAGTTTGAGAGCTTGAGATCCTCTATTTCAGAGCTGCTCATTGAGGCCACCAAACAGTAAATGGCTTTCGGGGAGAAGATAATGCAACCACCCTGGTAAAATGGACTGTTCTAAGCTATACGAGAAAGAAAGCAGGATGGACTAGACCAAATAATGTTACTTTTTTAAGAGTCTTCCAAAATCAAAGTATGTTTGAAAGCAGCAATGAACTTCAGTATGTTTGCAGTAGTAAAAGATAAAAGAGGGTATGAGAGATGGTCCAAGGAAGCCTAAGCCACATGGTTAACTACTACTACAACCCAGTAGTTCTGGTTCTTTAGGAATGACAAAGCAAGAAATAAATGCATGGGGGTTGGGCATGGGTGGAAGCTGTTATTACAAACTAGTAAGATTGCAATCTTGAGTTTCTTCTGCTAGGCATTCTTACTAAAAATTAACCCTTCTATTAGGGAGAACAAAAATAACAGGGAAGCACGTTAAGTGTATTGAAAACCAGCTTGAATGAATGACTCTCAGAGTGGAATCCAGTAGTAAATGGGGCTGACTATGAGCGAAGATGGTAAATACTAGTTCTTGGTTCATGGTGGGCTGATTTCAGGCAGCTGTTGGGGGTATTTTGTTTTTAATCCAGGCCATTCGTGCGGAGGCACTTTTCATGCAGTGAATTCCATCAGCACAACAGACAAGATACCTACAGTGTGTCTGTGACAGTAAACCTACAGCTGGTACTGAACTTGCCTGGGATTAACGCTTGTTCAGAGAGAGGGGTAAGGAAGGGCCAGCACCAGGTGCCATGTGGAAACTTCGACAGCACAAGCCTAAGAGAAGAGAAAACATCAGCAGAGGTTTAGGGAAAAAAAGAAGGATGACAACAGAGGTTTCACACAGGAGGGAGATGAGCTCACAGTGAGGAGAAAGGGTGTGGGGAAGAAGCTGTCTTGCTAAAAATCTGTGCCAGTAGAATTGGCAGAGAACATTAGAGCATGTGGAGCCGTAGGGTGATAAGAAGGGTAGGTCAGTGTTACAGAGTGATCTGATTCACAGTCACAACTGTGTTTTAATACAACCAAATGCAAGAGAACCCATCTGGGAGAAAAGAAAGAAAAGGAAGAAATCTCCTGTGGTAGGGTGAGAATCTGCCTCTGAAAGCTATGATGGATGCAGGGTATGAAGTCAGCCTGGATAGCTGAATGCTCAGCACAGAAGTGTAATTATGTTTTTAGCATCTATGTATCAGTTATGTACTGCTCATCTCTGTACAGATGTTTCTTTAAGTACAGTAGTAATTATAAATAGGAGAAGCACCACAAAATCTGCACAAGCGTCACAGACCTGTGAAACCATTGCAGACCCAAGCCGTGTTGCAGATGGTGAAACACAGCATTGTGTGGGAGTTAACTATTTCCACATTAACGTTATTCAATCACAGTGGCCCATTTTCACACAGCTTGCTGAACTTCAGAAAGTTTGCACAAAGGTTAAGGTTTGACATTTTGAGACAGAATGGCTTAGTCTTCTATCCTCTAGTGAGAACTACAATAAATAATCAATAATAGAAGAGAAACAGATTCTTACTGCATCCCTTTCCAGGGTGGAAGCACTGAAAACATGCTTTTTTGAACAAATGCTTATTCTGAGGTCTTCATTACCAGGATTTCCAGTAAAATAGCCATAGGCAAGAAAGCACTTAATCTGACTGTTACATTAGGCTTCCTGAAACCACATGTAGCTGCAGTCGTAAGTGTAGGCACAAGAAAATGTCCTTACACTTCTAATGGACTAATAGAATTATATTTCTATCAATACGTAAGGTTGTAATGAGGTCCTACTTAAAGGGTAGTCCTTTAGTGTGTTAGGATTGTTTTTTTATAACTAGTTTGATTTCTGTTAGCTTATGCAAAGCATGCCTCTAAGAATGAAACAGATTGAGATGGGGCATAACGTCCTGTCACAGCAGCATAATTCATGACTGCGCTCAGAAGTTACTTCTCTCTTTAGATTTAGGTATTAGTTCAGAAATTACTTCTAGAAAGCAGTATTCTCTCTCAACCACTCAGTTCTACATATCTCTAATTAAGTGTTTAGCGAATTTATTACTGCTGCACATCTGTTATTTCTGCAGTACAGGGTGAATACAGCACAATATTTTCAGTGTTATTATCATCACAGAACACTGTAAGTGCTTGTCCACTTCTTAATCAAAACCTACCCTTCTAACCCTGGCACTGGGTGTTTTGAGGCTGTGGGAAGAGAAGAAGGACTCTGGAGGTTGCCTGGCTGTTCTCACCTGTGTCTCCTGGATGCAAGGAACCATAGTAAGTGAATTTACCTGCAGAGCCCTTGAAAGTCTCCACCAAACCTTCATGAATTGTGTGTTCACAGCTTGCAGTAGGAGTTCCAGGTTGGACAGAGGTAAAACTCCAATACTAAACCCAAGATGTTTGCTACAGGCTTGATCCAATGTCCCAGAGCAATGAAAGAGCAGCAGAGGTACCAAACTGATACCCATCACCAACATGGCAGGAGTCAAAAGACCTCTGATCTGTGTGCCAGTCCCAAGTCAGTAGCTGAAGCCGGCTGCACAGTGATTCCCTGGTAGGTAGCTGAGAGCCACTGCTTTGCTCAAACAAACCCAGTGATGGCATCCAGACACCATTCACAGGCTTGCAGGTACAAGCATGAGGTAGAGGTAATTGGCAGGGTCATTAAGGACAGTCGATACTTCCTTGTTTGCCCAGGTATAGGTCTCATTTCCTTGTCACATACCTTGAGGTGAAGAGACAAAAGTGTCCATCTCAGAACAGCAGCTTGAGAGGGATGAACTCTTTCAGGTGCTTTTTCCCCCCTTGGGACAAAGCAATTCTGCAGGTACCCAGCAAACAGGAGTGTGGAGAAGGGAAGGCATCCCACCCAACATGCCATGGGAGGGAACTGCAGCTTCATGAGGAGGAGGGCACAGAGCGAGAGTGACATTTTCCCAACATCTCATTCTCAAAGATGGCTGAACTACAGTGACTGCCTGTAAACCCAAGCAAAGAGCAACATAAAGGTCAAACACTGACATAAGTGAGTTCAGCCTATCTTGTTGACAGTTACAGGCAAATGAGAACAGGGACCACAGCACCAACTCTTATGCAACATTTAAACACAGTGTTTCCTATACTCTCATAACATACAGCAATCACCATGAACAAGTTCTCTTGGGTCGTGATGACTGCTAAGTCACCAAAAAAAAAAAAAAAAAAAAGCACTAAACAATTCTGCTTTTGAAATGCAACAAAAAGATCAAAAAAGAGGAATTTGAAATAAATATCTGCTACAAAAGGGGAGAGGACTTGTCAAACCCTGCTCTGTATGTTCTGCTAGTTGGGGCAACCCACACCCCAAACCACAGAGCATTCAGGCAGGGTGTAATCCCACTGCAAGGGATTCTGTCACACAATAACCTCCCATCTCCACTAAGGTTGGGTTCTGACCAGGAACGCATTCATCCTTCACCCCTGGTTTCTGAGGATTTACTGTTTTGTTACAGCACTGGATATGTCACTTCCAGTTTACTGCAATGAATTTCAGGCTGACCACAATCGGGTGCGCAGCTACTTAGCGTGAGTTGTTTCTCCAGGAAGGTTTAAGAGTAGCCCTTTGTGTTATGTTAGTTCCTGGCCTCGAGGAAGAACAAAGTGAAAAACAGATGCTGCCATAAGCACAAAGCCAAAATGTGCTGAGCCACACAGAATTGCAGTGGAAGTACTGAAGATAAGAGTAACACCCACTGACCCGGTCTTTCCAGTAGCCAGCAGTGGCCAGGAAATGACCGTTTTCCCCCATCAGACTGATCACTGCTGTGCTCAGCCTGCGGAGACACCCCACCAGCACCAGTGAGACTCGTGCTGTATCAGTTAGATGCAGTCCACACATTATTGACTTGAGTTACAGAGCTGCAAACGCGTTCAGTTCTGTTTAGAGCACAGACCACTCAGATTTACCCTAAATATGACATATTAAATGTAGGTCATTCTACAGTCAGGTTCCCGTTCTTTAATTTCAGTTAGAGTAAGACAAATCTGTCACATGTGAGTCAGTTTCAAAATGCTCCCGGGGCAGTGGGAGTTTTCCTATATACAGAACTATGTAAATACCAAAAAAGAAACTAAAGATTTGACCTTTGTTTACCCAAGCAAGTCTCAATTGGCCAAAAGGCACATCAGATTTTAATAGCACTTCTAGGATTGATTCAGCTCTGACAGGCCAGCTTGACTGCAAGTACAGCACATCTGTCAGCAGGAAGCCTACACAGAGACTGCAGAGGCACCAGGAACCCGCAAGTTACACAAAATAAACACTTTGGTGCAAAAATCTGAAACAGGAGCAGAGCCACCGTGACAGAATGCACTGATTTATTCACCGCCTTCACTCCAGCGAGGAGCCCTCCTGCAAATGTCTCCATCGCATCTGGCTGTCTCAGGGGAATGCCCAGAGGGCTGGAGAAGGTGCATGAGCAGTGCCAGTCCTCCAGCAGCACCAGTGATGAGTCAAGCCCTGTCTGCACAAGCACGTGGGGACCAGTTATCAAGGGGGCCATCTGAAACTAGCCACGAGCACCATCAGCACGGGAGCAGTGTTGTCAGAGATGCCCCATCGCAAAGCTCTATGTCCCTTTGCTCGCATGTAAGCCCAAGACAAATCCTCAACCAGGGCACTTTTACCTTTAGTCACAGCTTCATGACCATCTTTGTAATACCTTGGACAAATATTGACTCCGATCCAACAGACTGAAAATATTTGGTTTGCACCAGATGTGGTGCGTATGTATCTTTGAAACATTAGCTAAAGGAGTGATTTGGGAAAATAAAAATTGTAGGTGGATGTGTTTACTTTGCAAGGTTGTTCATGCTGTGCCCAGATGCCAGAAGTGTGCGTGAAGGTTTCACCCACAGGAAGAAAGCCAGCTGTAAGTGCCGTGATGCAGAGTCAAACTGTGCGTGCACGTGCATTCCTGCGCCTGCAGCTCACCACATGATAGAGGAAGGGCTGAGGATCGCTGCTGAGTACGTTAACGGGTCCATGCATTCCTGCTCTGAAGACACCTGAGAAGGTCTGTTAGCTGTAGAACAAATTACTGAGCTTACTGCTTCAGGACACAGCCTCCAAAGTTCTTGGCATCTAATGTTGGGGCTGCTTTCTGCAAGAACCTGAGCACCATTTCAGTGGCCCCCAGCTGACAGCAGCTTTGGAAATGCAGACACTGTTCCAAGGGAAGGTAACTGCCCACTGCTCTCCCATTTCTCTTGCCCAACTAATTAGAAATTAGAGTTCCAGTAAAAAACATGTATCGAAAGCACACATCTAAGCAGAGAAACATCCTTTGTAGAAGGCTGAAAGCAACAGAAAGGTAGTGCAACTGGTTTAAGGTGCTTCAGTTTTCAATTCTTAGGTCCCTCACTGCCCAACAGTCAATTCCTCATGTTCATCTACTCTCTCCTGATAAAAATCATCAGTCAGGTGGAGCTTTGGCAGTCATAGAGCTTGCTTATGGAAACTGGGAGAGGGAGGGAAAGCAGTTTAGCACCATCCAACAACCTATTTTTTCTTCTATCCAGTATTTTCATTTTGGGAGTGGATGTACATTCATTTTGGGGGCCTTTCGGAAGGAACAGAAGTGTGAAAAGAGTTTCTTTTCTGTATTCACAAAGTAAGCATAGAAGAAAAGAAAAACCACAGAATTTTGTTCAGTATATTTGCAGGAAAAACCCTAGTGAAATATGTTGGACCATTCAGGGCCAAATTCAATTTGTAGAAGTTTGTACAGAACAGAATTACCCTTTTGGGACTGCAAATGCAATGCTCTTTAACCACCTCTCTTAAAATAACTGAGCCTGCAGCACATCCCAGACAGCACTTGAGAAGTACAAGAGTAACATTTTGCTGAGTCTTTTTCTACAAGTGAATCTTTTCATCAGATACACAACACCTGACACCTGGGGCTCTTATGCCCTCTGAACAGTCAACAGATTTTGCCCAGAGCAAGAAAAACCAGCAAGCCACATACTGATCCACACATACACCTACCTCTAATGCACTGCCTCCCAACCCCACTGGAAATTCAGGGGTGTTGGAACTTTCTTGGTCTTGAAGGACCACTATAGCAGCCAACCCATCCTTCCAGACAGCTCACTGTGAATCTCTGCAGAAAACTAACCCTGAAAACTACTTAGACACTAAGCTTGCAATCAGTCTGATAACACAGAGCTGCAGGAACATCACACCTCCCAAAAGGGGAGTTACAGATTGGTTTCAACATCATGATCACTTAAACCAGCACTAGGAAAGAGATGAATCTTTGGCCACATGTTTCCTTGAAAATATTCCAAGTTCATTACCAGAGGCCAAGACACTTCACAGTAACATACCACAGGTTCAGGAACTAAGGTTATTTAAGAGGAGCCCTAGAAAGACATTTCTCTGTATTCATAGTAAGGTAGGTAAGCGCCGGCCTCACTGTCACAGCAGCATGCAGAGCCTCCTAAAGCAGCAGTAAATCCAGAAAGGCCATTTGAGGTTTCTCCCTGCCAAGGAAACTCTTTAGACATGTTACAGTCGATATGCCTCATACCTGGAGGCTTCTGAGCCATCATCCCTGCCAGCCAGTGATAGGGATTCCCACCTCCCTCCCCAGCTAATTATTGACAGTCCAGCATGCTCTTAGCTCTTAGTGTCCGAGTGAGTTCAGCCTAGGTCTCCTTCCTCCAGATCGCAGCATGCATTTGAGTACTCCATCTCCCAAGTCATATTCAGGTTATAGTCCCCCTTCAAGGTGTTTAAGGGTTTCGGAATCAAATCACTCCAGCACCACCTCATGAATCCTGAGCCTGATCTTTCTGGCTATTACTGCCCAGAGCCTGGATGTGCCAGAGGCACTTGCTGCACATGCATTTTATCTCAGTATTGTGGTAGAGTTTCCTCCACCTCTTTGTCAACCACTGTTACAACATAGAACCGAGCACCATTGTTAGCAAGATGTGCAATTACCCTATTTGAAAGTTCTCTTTCAAGTTTATAGGACTGCAAACACACACAAGGAGTCCCTAGCAGGTCTCTGTATGTCATGGACAGGTGGACTTAAACACAATCTCCTCTGGCCCATGACTTTCTTATACTGATGGCATCTTCCCTGTTCCCCCTGCTCCTCTGCCCTGACCAGCCTTTACACATAGGGGCAGTTTAGTTTATTTTTGTCTAACAGAAGTGAGTTTCAGTCCTCAGGGCATCATATAAAATTAAGTCAGATTCTCAGTCCTCTGAACAAGGCCTTTTACAGAACTAACAATGAAAAGCCTCCTTACTGACAGATGAGGAATTAGGCTCATTTGCACTTGTTTAAGTTGACAAAATATTTTGTTATGCTGTGGAAAACATAAAACCTGTCATAATCATGGCTCAGCAGTTGCAGCATCAAGGTGATCAGGGATTTTATCACATCCTTGGCTACTGTGGGCTGTGCTAAAGGGGCACTTTAGCTCCTTTAGCCCACAAAACCAATTTCAGTTACCATCCTTCATGGTCAATATACATAAAAGCACCCCTCTGGAATAAAGGGATTGAAGAAATAGGAAACAGAGTACCCAAAACACAGGCCAGACACATGTCAGGCCAGGAGCAGGGCTGCACCATCACAGGCCTGTGTTTGCCATGCGCTGGCCTGCCTGGGGGCCCACATGCAGGAGCCAGCTCTTGGCAAGGTTGACTGCCACCAGCTCTCACACAGAGGTGACACTTACCCTCTCACAGAATGGGGGGCTGGGAAAATGCCCAGCACTGAGTCAACCCCCAGCAGCAGCAGTGAACAGGCACAGCAATGCCTGCAGCCTGGCCAGAGAAAGAGAAGCAGCTTTTTGGGTAGAAAGCAAGGCCTGGTATTTGTTGGATTCTACACTAGTCAGGAAAATGAAGCACAAGGAAACAATTTGTTGTTGTTGTTGACAGGTTTTCTTACCCTTTTTTCCCCCCTGCAAAACAAAGCCCACCAAAGCTCCAGGACTGCCAGGCTTCTCTGGTCAAGAGGCACTGGTACCACCATTGGAGACTGATTCACCTGCCAGTACTTGTGCTCTCAGGGAGCTTCAGTGATTGTCAGCTGAATTCCCACCACACATCTAACAGGAAAAGGGATTGGAGAGATGGCAATAACATTTACCTAGGAGACTCTCACTACCAGCACCAACAGACACCCTCATTGTAACACATGCTGCACATTCAGTCATGCTGCTTAATTGCAGCATTTTCCCTGATTCAGATGAACAATGGCAAAACCCAACTCAGCCTGTGCAGTTGTCCTTTTGTGTTACTCTTTACTGTATGTGACCCGTAGGATCCAACATTTTCTGGGTGAGAACCACGCCTCCTTACGCTTGCATTTTGTAGAGAGTATCTTGGCTCTCCAGCCACTACTGAGATCTAAAAAACTGGAGTCCTTAACCTTGCCAGAGCATCAATACAAAGGCTGTGGCAGCCTTCTCCAACATGCAGAAGTTCACAAAAAAAATTGCTCAAACATGAGATTTCAGCAACTGAACATGCAGAGGAACAAAACCAACATCCAAATGGCAAGTGGAAAGAGCCACAGTTAAAAACCAAACCACAGCAGTCTCAGAAGAGAGAAGTAACTGTCAAACATCTCCCCTTCTGCAATTAATTTGGTGCCTAGCAGTTTGAGGCACTTCGCACTTAAGCACATGCTCTTCCATGGCCCCATGTCTGCCCGGAGTACGGTGAGTGGTGTGAAAGGTTTCAGACAGAAATATTTAGAATTTAGGGAAAAGTAAGAGAGGACAGAGCTCACCCCACTTGCATAAAACCCCTTCCTCCCATAAATGCAACCGTTCTTTTCCATCCCTGCAAGGGTCTGTGACGCAACTTGGGCTGGGGAAACTGGGAAGGAAACACCCGCTGGAACATCACCCCCCTCGCCTGGGATGAAGGGAGAGGTGGCAAACGGCCTCACCACCTCAACTGGCCACAGAAATGAATCCAAAGATTGCCAAACCCCTGTAGGGAGCAACAGCAGTGAGCCCTGCCAGAGCCAAGCCCAGCTGACAAGCTGGAGAGAGTGAGGCTACCTGGCTCAGTAGAGGAGCTCACAAGCAAAACACCTCACCCATGGTGGAAATATCACACAGGAAGGAGACTCTTCTCAATTGCCATTAATGTTAATTTAAGCTACTGAAAACACAAATAATTCCAAAACCAACTGTCAGCAGATATATAGAGTACACAGCAGAGCTCAGCAAAGGTCAGGCCCCTGCAGCACAAAGCCCAGCACAAGCACACAGGAAGACCCAGCTGTTTGCTCTCAGAGCTCGAGGCGACAGCACCCTGACTCACACTCACTATTACTCAGTGTGAGCAAGAGCATCCTGGTCCAGAAGGTCCGAGCTCCCTGACTGCATGCAGGTTTGCAATAAGGGATGTCTACACCTGCAACCATCATTCCCACAGCAACTCAAAGAGTTAGAGCAGCTACATAAAGAGAATCAAGACTATTTTTCACCCGCTCCCTTTTTGGGTCTCACCCTCCTGCCTGCCTATCCATGTTGCTGTATTTCAGGGAGGCAAAGGGCAATAGCAGAGGCAGAGCTGACAGCTTGTGAAATTGGGAATTTAGCAGGTACAACAGGCAACGTAAGATCCCTTGGCTTAAATCAGTTAAAGTTAATTGCTAGAAGGAGTCCCTGAAAGCAATTTAGACCAATGTCTATTCTTTTCTGGCTGACCACGTAATGAAATGCTATTCATTTGTTGTGGCTCTTCAATTCAACACTTAAACTTTCCTATATGAAATACTGAAAATGTATTTTTGCCTCTTTTCAGATGAGTGTACTCTTTTGAACACTGGGAGTTAGCTTCTTGTCTCTTGCACTGATACCTCATTTTCCCCTTTGAACTCACCCCTTGAGTCTATCAGTGAGTTTTGGGAATGTATTATTCATGGCGGGGGGAAGTGTAAAACATACATTCTATATCATAAAGAACTGTCTATCACCTCAGAGGATTACAGTTTCCCTTTAATGCCAGCTGCCCCTATTACAGTAACTAAATCAATGGAGTATCTTGGCCATTTTCAAAACCTGCTGTGCTGCACTCCTGCTAGCCAGTGCCAGCGTGCTGGCAGAGCAGCCACCTCTGATCTGTGTGCCATGGAGGGAGCTGGCAGCACGAGCCAGCAGCTGAGCTGCCTTCTGGGCTGCTTGAGCAGAGGAGCCCAGCACTGCTGCAGCAAATGCTGCCGGTACCTTGGGAAGTTAAGCCTGGGTGAGCTGGGGTAGATGTACCCCATGCCCTGTAGTATCCAGCTGGCTGGGAGATCCCACATGTGTCAGAAAGTTGGCTGGATGGTACCAAAAATAATTTCAATACCTGTTACATTATTTTCCTTCTATGTTTGCTTTATTCAGTATTCTTTTGTCATGTCACCTCTACTAAAAAAACCCAAAAATGCAGGTGAGAAGCAGCATGTTGGAACAAGCACATAAAAGTGGTTTGCTTTTTCAAGTTATTTGAAAGTTTTATCACATGTTCCAGGTAAATCCTTTAGGCAACATTATTCCAACAAGGTGTGGCTAGCATTTTTATAACGTAGGAAACATTTTTTTCAGATTTATGTGCTCTCTCTTTACAGTTGTTGTGTGTATCACAAACTGGTGTGATAGACTTGATAAATGTTCTGAGACTCATATGCTGGGTTTTTTTTATTTTTCTTCCCCCAGTAAAGAAGTCATAGCCAAAACCAGATATCCATAACCAATGCACAATCAGATGTATCTGCAGCTTTAGATGCACAAATATCTTTTCAAATCTGGTTCCATCATTTTACATGCCTTACAGTGCATTACAGATGTTTACATGCCTGAAATCTATTTAGACTGCTTTATTACTCAGAGGAAAAAATACTGGAAACTACCACTAGCCTATTGACAATTAAAAAAAAAAAATTACCCTTGGCATTCTCAGAAGCCACCTCCACTGCAGGTGAAAATAGACAGACAGGATGTGGCTTGGCAATGGAGTAAGGTCTAGGATTCATCACGGAAAATCTCTGGAATTTTAACTCTGAGTAGGTATCTAGTAAGGTCTCAGCTAGAGACACACTCCATTGACTTACATGCATATTTCAGTGCTTTTCTAAATCAGAATTCCCTCAAAGAGCTGTATGCTGAGCTGTGTTTCACTATTTAGAGTAAGACCCAAATCTTACATAGTAAAGGCAAAAATCCATTCCTAATGTGAACTGGGGTTATGCTGGAGATGAATTTGATACAACTGACCTGTTTGGTTTTTCTCTCTTACGGGTGGAAAATGCAGAGACTTGAGGAGCACACCTTTGGCAACATGCAACAGCAGCACAGCTTGCAAGTACGGTTGCACGAGTCTCGCAATCTTTCACCCAAGGCTTATTCTAGAAACCTCTTCCTCCCTCCCCCCATCAAGTGCAACAAATGTTTTGCTTGAGAAAGGAGCAAGACCCAGAAGAGCTGCTCTCTAACTTGTGTTGCAATATCCAATCTGAGTGTTACTATCAGCTTTTGGAAACTGACTGTATAGAAAACACGGATGATGTTTGCATATTTTAATTTTAAACATCTCTGCTTGGCATACGGATGGAACCTAATAAGGTGCTTTGTTTCTGCCTCATGAATTAATTCAGCCTGCTAACTGATTTGGATAAAGCATTTTGATTCCAACTAATATACTTTTTTTCTGTGCAGGCAAAACAACTTTTGGAAGCAAAGCAAAAAGTTCTTTATCTTGCCAGAGAAATACTTCTATAATATCTATAAGGAATACACCTTTTCTTTTTATAACCCACTTGTTCCACCCATGTCTTTTAAATCAATCAGATAAATTCACCTTGTTTTTCAATGCCCTGAATCCTGATAGCTCTGCACACTTGATAGGTAATTTAATCATTGTTGGTGTGGATGAACACAAGCTCAAATTAGCTTCTGAAAGGCTTAGTTGTCCGGTAGATAGCTCTGCCTTTCCACTTTTATGCAGGAACTGAGCTTCACCAACTGGTTAGCTAGAGGTGTCATTAAAAATTTACAGAAAGAAACAAAGGTGTGCTCCAGTGTCTCTCCTTACCCTTTCTACTGTTACTCTGGCAAACAAAAGGTATGGAACCTGCTTCATGAATAATGGGTCATGTAATATGCATAATGCATTTTTAATGGCACAGAGTAATAACATTGAGAGAGATATTCCCAATCTTCAGACTTGCTCCACAGCCTCTCAGTAGCCTGTTCTGATTCTCTCCAGATAAATCTTCTTTTCCTCTTCTTCATTTCAATTCCCCACCTTAAAGCCATGACTTTTCCCCATGGGTAGCTGCATTTCACCCAAACCAGCAGCTGGCACTCGTGCAAGCAGGGCTGGGGACATGGGAACACCCTCCCATGCAGCCACGCACAAACATTTCAGGGGGCTTGGGTCTGAGGCGTGGCCCATCAGTGGTGCCCTGAGACACACCACTAACTGCAACTTGCTCTGGGAGGAGACACACTTAATAAAACAGCAATAAAACACACTTAATAAACACCAATAAAACACCTGCGAGTTTCTCCCCGTGAAGATCATTCTTGCGGCCTGTGCTGTGTCCATGCTGCCTCCTTGGCCACCCACCCCACCCAGCAGAGCAGCACTAGACTCAAACCACACTAGTTGCTCTGTTTGGAAATGAGATGCTCCAAGTGGGCAAGCACAGGTTGCTATTGTAGTTTTAAAGGTAAATGCCAACAGCTGAGCCCGCTCAGGGCCTGCTGGAGTAAGGCCTGCCCAGAGGGAGAAAGGGAGGGAGGCTATACCTGGCAGGAAAGGCCCTCCTGAGGGCAGAGGGACTGAGGGCAACTGCTTCACCCTGGCTAACCCATAACCAGAACCCTGGCCAGCACTCACTCCATGCACAACAGCAGCTTCCCTGTAAAATAAATACTGAGCATCACCCCGGGGCAGCCCCAAGCCTATCTGTGCCACTCCTTGGAGCCTCCCCTGGCCTGGGCAGGACCCAGGGCATCACCGGCCTTCCGCATCACCACCGAGTCTCTTGCACTGACCTTCTGCATTAATTAACCCAGCATAATGGACCTAATGTGGTCTTCAGAGCACCTGGCACCTCCTGTGTTGGCTGTGCCTCAGCCCTTCGGCCTGGTTGCCGTGCTTGTGGCCACGTTTCTGCTCAGTGAGAGCTCGGCTTGTGAAGCCCAGCCTGGGCAGCTCCACGGGCAGAGCCCAGCTTGGCCCGAGTGGGTGAGCCCTGAGGGGACACGGCCACAGCCTGCCGGGGTGGCCCCGCAAGAAACTTCTCAAGGTGGCAGAAAGCAGAAGCACGGGGCGACCTTGGTGGCACCAAGGCAGGTGAGTGCCCCGACCTTGGCAGGCAGGGTGCCCCAGGACTGGGCCAGCCCAGCAGGGCACAGGGATCCTCTCACTGGGTTTGTCCAGAATAAATGTACAAAGCTGGAAACATGAGTATATATATACCCATGTGGGCACACAAGATTACATGCACATGTAAAAACCCAGGCTACCATGCTGTGCTCTGCTGGGAAAAGGGACCCTTCTTCTCATCCTCCTGCTTCTCTTTCATACGGGCTGCAACTGCCAGATGGAGCCAGCCCTGCTGACAAGGCAGGAAGGCAAAAGGCCGTGCTGATGCACCTGCTGCTCAGGTGTCCCTGCAAACTCCCAGGCACAGACATTTAATTGTATTGGAGACATTCAAGTTGCTCCTGGGCTAAGCAGGGATTTCTGGCTGTCTGCATTTCCAAAGCAGAGCCTTAAAACTGCTGTTGCCCCTTTAAAACCTTTTATGGTTAATAGTCCTAGCCACGGTATAGCCCACTCTTCAAAAGCATGAGTGTTTACCTGAAATCAGTGGGAATTGGATAAACACAGCCCTTGTGCCTGCATTCCCTCCTTGGATGCTGCATCCCTGACAATCATTGTGGTATATTGTTGCAATGGCTGACATTCACAAATATGTAGTTACATATTAAATAAAAATCACTCTGGACCATCCTCAATACTTTATTAACTTAAAACATTGTTCTAATAAATATGTACCAAGAAATGTAAGACACTCCATAAAATCTAAATAAGGACATTTACAAACTTGTCAACAAAGTAAAAACAACTTTTTTTTAACTGAGGTACATGCAGAGTTGTTTAAGGCAAATTAAGTAAATTATACTTTTATAGTAAGTCCTGCCCACCTCAGAAAGTTTCCCTTTAAAAATTAAAAAACCAGAAACAAATATACAAATGATGCTATTGAGTAGCTATTTTCCAGTTATTAGAACAGAGTGTAGAAGCCAGTAATAGTTCTGGACAGAAAGCCTGTGCCTTCCTGGTTCTCCTGCCCTCCTCAGGCAGTTTCTAGTTCTAAGGCATAATTCTGTGCTTTGGCTTTTCCAATGGTCTTTCACAAGCTTCCTTCTCCCTAGTGGGTGTAGGAAGAAGTAACCTTCCATGCTCCAAACACACTGGCAGTCGAGCCTTGCACAGACAGAGAGATGGCTCAGGGAGGATAAAAAGGACCTCTCTGTTAATGCAGCTCCTGATTTGCACCAGAACAAGTGAGAGCAGGATCAGACCCAAGCTGGTACCTCTGGTTAAAAACCAGCAAGGTGTCAAACTGCACAGTCCTGATCCTCCAGGTTTTCCTGACAGGAAGTCATCCAAGAGTGAACCCACTCAGCACTGAACTCATCCAGGGCAGCTGCTGGTGGTTCTCTGTCATTACCCCGTGTAAACAGTTATACCCATGTTTCTCTGCCAGCTGATTCAAGCTACTGAAAACTTGAAGGGGTTCATCATGGCCATGGGAGAAATATTTTCCAGCTTGCAGATACTTGGTAGCTTATCTGTCTTTGGAGTATTAGGCTTTATATCTAAAAGGCTTATTTCTCAGTGTTATTTCACAAACAACAAGGGGAAGAGAAAGAGAGAAACTCCAGCCTTTACTTTCCCCTTTCACAGTCATTCAGGTTGAGCTGTCAATGCATGGCTGTCTTCTTCTTTTCTCTTTGAGCTCCTGTTCAGAAAGGTAATGCCAGGGTCTGTGTTCAAGACAGGGCTTCGGTCCAGCAGGGAAGCCAGGGGAGTCTGTTCTCATAGTGTTGTAGGCGCTTTCTGTATTGTAGTTTGGACTCATTTCAGGCCGTGCTGTGTCTCCCGGTGTCTCCGTAAATCTACCTTTCGTTGGAAGCCTTTGCCACACAGATCACAGCCAAAGGGCTTGAAGCCTGTGTGCTTCCGACTGTGGGTGATGAGGTTGGAGCTCTGACTAAAGGCTTTTCCACACACCTGGCACTTGTGAGGCTTCTCACCTGCAAGCAGAAGGTGGGAAAGAAAGAGGCTGTGAAAGAGGCAACATGCTGCTTACGTGGGACCACAGCAAATACACACTGGGCCTTACAGCTTATCAAAGAGATTTCTGTGTGATTACCTAAGAAGTCATTCTTAAAAAAAATGTGCAGTTGGGAGCCCCTGAGAGAGCATAAGCTGAGCCTCCACTGCAGCTGAGCAGGCCTGGACTTGGCTGCACCTCCACCAGCCCAGTATAGTCCTAGGAGCAGCCTGAAGCACGGAGTGCTCTCAGGACACCATACCTTGAATGTATTTGTGAATGTATTTGTCTGCATGGGCTCTGTGCAATTTAAACTGGCTTTGTGTCCTAGGAACGTGTGGAACTCCTGGAAGAGTGATGAATGCCTGACATCGATTACTATACCATCAGCATGGGGGCAGGTGGAATAAGTAGACGGATGTTGTTAAAACAAACCCAGTGATCTGGGGTCTGTCCCCAAGGGAGGTATAAGGGCCATTAAGTGAATCCTGAAGGGCAGGGTTCATCCAGACATCTGTTCTCTGTTCCCCACACTGAAATGCTAGCAGTCAGAGCCCTGAAGTTCTCCTGCAGGCAAGTAATGTAAATGGGAATAAATGCACCCTCTGGAACTTCTACAGAGGAGTCAGTGGCAAAACTCCATGGGAGCACAATCTAAGTATATTTTCATACTGTTTATTATCAAATAACAAATAAAAGGGAACCCAACCACAATACCAAGCCGCATTTTCAGAGTGGCTTTGCACCTGCAGAGCCCGCTGGCTTCAGCTGGGAACAACAACCTCTTTGGATGTTTGAAGATCAGATTCTTAGAATCAAAAAAATAATACAAAATGTGCAGAAGGCTCATTTCACAAGTATGTGGTGCACATGAAAGGAATCCCTGATTCAGTTAAGCACCTGCTTTTATCTTAGCAATTTAAAAGCCCAGGCACAGTTTCTGATCTCACAAAAAAATAATCTGACTGAATCAAAATTTGTCTGAAATTCTACTTAATCAAGCCTCATTTGAAAAAGTTGCTACGGAAATACTTCTTGTATTACTTCAAAAATAGTTCATTTTCATCCAACAACCTTCAGTGAAAAATCTTTATAAGTAACATTTATTATTCACTGCTTGTCACCTAGAAAATCACAGCCAAGCAGTGCTACAAATAGTGCCATCTTTCTACATAATTTGCCCTTCTTAGGCTTCACCCTTTATATACTGCTAGTGGCCACTATCAGGAAAAAGGATTTTGGTCATCTGAACCTTGGGTTTGGCCAGTACAACTGCTATTTCATGTCTACAAATTCTTCCATATCTTACACATCATTCATTTCCCTCTACTTTAAGTGAACGGTGCAGATCTGAAGGGCAAGATTTTCTTGTAATGATTTCTGATAAACCTGCCTTCTCACTGAATGATGTTTTTGAAACAATTTCCTTTGGTGATTCACCTGTACTTTATATTAGTTTCCATGTTTATTACTAACAGTGAAACTTGAGAACTCTGCACCTCTCCTTCCATTCTATATCAAACTGCAGCCATTTCTCAGAAAGTCCAGGTGGAAGAGCAGGCAATCTCTGAACAAATATTTAGACTAAGACCTAGGCCCTCCAGTTTAGTGTTTGATCTAGAGGAGGAGACTCCTGTTGTTCGTATTGTAAATCGGTAGATCCTGCAAAAAGCAATGCTATAATCAAATTCACCTGTCATTTTCCCGGGACCTCAGCTGTAAATCAAGGCTACACGAATATAATACTCTACAAATCATCTTACACAAAAGCCCTTTGAATAAACATTGGTGGATCCTATTAAGGGAACACTGATTGGATTGCGAGGATTTTTGTAGGTTATTTTGCAGCTGCTGTTCATTAAACCTCAGTCAGATCACCCTCCTTTGCCCAAGTACAGCTCAGATAGCATGAACAGGAGTGGGGCAGTGAGAAGCATAGGGAGGTGTGTGCGCTGTCCCAGCTGAGCAGGAACAGACTGCTGCAGAGAAACCTCCTCAGAGGCCTGCCCTCATGTTGGGGCTGACACCAGCAGCTGCAGGGCTGACCTGTGTGAATGAAGGTGTGTTTCTTCATATCAGATTTCTGGTGGAAGCGCTTCCCACAGTACTGGCACGGATAGGGTCGGGTGTCTGAGTGGATGAGCAGGTGGGTGGACAGAGTAGAAGATCTCTTAAAACTCTTGCCACAAATCTTACAATCAAAGCTGCGTTCCTGCAGAGAGATGAGCCCAGACACACACATTACATCACACCAATGATCCCATCAGCAACAAACTGCCCAGCAGCACATCAGTGTTGCCCCTTCTGCCTTAGCAAGAACTTACGCTTCCCCAGAGAGCTGGACTGGCCTACACAGATGATAACACTGGCTTGATAGGAGCACCACATGATAAAAAAGATAATTCATCCTCTCCTAGTGCTGTGTACTGTTCCTTACTAAAATTTAATTGAACAGCTCTTCCTGGTGGCAGGAATGGCCAGGTGGGAGCAGTCCCAATGGACTGGACAGAGTCTGCCGACTCATTTTATCAGGGGCCAGAGACACGATCACTCTACTGGGAAGCCCAACAGCTGCAGCACTGTTCAGAGGCCACCTCTCCACTGTACACAGTAAAGTGGGTGCCAAGGGCTGCTTGGATCTCTTGGGAAATCCCTGTGGCAGACTGAGTTCTGGCATGGTAACAACTAACTGCTTATCTGTAGTTCCATTAAAATTCAAGTGGAAGGTATGTAGAGCACCTGGGACAAACAGCTTTTCAGCTTACTACTTCAACACATAAAAACAACTGCATTAAGACCTTACTGTCTCTCACCTCTCCCTCACACACTCCTCTCCACCACTTTCTTATACCATATATCATCTCTTCTTTCCATCCCTTAACTTCCATTGCACCTTCCTCTTCCTTCTATGCTTTCACACAACTGCCTTCTTCATTTGGCTTTTGATGCACTCTCCCCAAAATGCTGTCCCTTCCATGGACACAGTATGCAGTGGTTCTCTTTTCACCACTGTTTAATGGATAATGAGATATCTCCCTTCATTGTGTGCTCTGCTGATTGCACACTCATGAAATTATAAATTAAAGAGCAAAAAAACATTGCTGTAACTCTATCCTCCAGAAGCCAATCTGAAGATTTGCCAGGTCAAGTGGGTGGGGAAGGGGAAATATGGCATAGTATCAGCAGGTGGAAAATGTTACAAGTCCTCCTACCAAAATTAACTACCATATTCTTTTGGTGTGTGACTCAGTGTGTCGAGACGGGTGAAGTCAGTGCTCTGTACCTGACTGGTCGTTCAGATGTTCCCTGCACTGACAAAAATGACTACAAACAAGGGAAGGCTCACTTCTTTGGGGGAGGGAGGAGAAAGAGTGAGGAGAGCTGCATCAGAAGAAAGTACACTGAGCTGCTTTAGCTGTTAAAAAAAAGCCCACTTCTGCATTACAATTTCCAGCTCTGAGAGTGAACACTTACTATTTTCTGTTACTTCTGGAGGGCCAAAAGTGCCCATTGCTTAATACAGATGCATGCAAGGTCTGAAGAATGGAAACAAAACCTATGTTCTTTAATTACCTGATTAGCTCCTTTGCTCACTAACTGGCCACCGTTTCCTCTGATTGCCACTATATTCTTCACCTACAACTACCCACTGCAGCCCTACCACATTCTCTTCCCCTCCTCAGTTTAGATCCCTCCCTCCTTGCCTTGTATTTGCCTTCATGGCTTCCCCAGCTGGCCGAATAGAGCAGCTGGCCCTGGCCCCCCGCCGTCCACCTTGGCAGCGCGCCCCGCTCTCA
Source organism: Gymnorhina tibicen (assembly GCA_013399875.1). Lineage (NCBI taxonomy): Eukaryota > Metazoa > Chordata > Aves > Passeriformes > Artamidae > Gymnorhina > Gymnorhina tibicen. Next base: position 208,048 of record VXAZ01007852.1, read on the forward strand.
CCTGCGAGTGCACGGCCTTGTGCTGCTCCAGGCTGACTGCATGGCCGAAGGTCTTGCCACACATGTCACAGGCAAAGGGCCTCGTGCCACTGTGTGAGCGGCGCACATGTACCTCAAGGCCGTGCGGTGTGGAGAAGACCTGAGGAAAGAGAGTACACAGGGTCAAGTTTGCCAGGGAGAAAGGGCTGGGGGAGAGTCATACCCAGTGCGGGAGAAGGGGGTCCCTACCTTGCTGCACTTGACACACTTGTAAGAGCCAGTGCTGATGAGCAGTGGGCGGCACAAGAGGTCCGACTCCACTTTGATGCCACCTGGCCCCTTTTCCTGCTGCAGCCCAGGCTGCGTTTCGGCATAGAGTCCAGGAGCTGCTGCCGGCGGCCGCTCAAACAGCCCTGGGCCCGGGGAGCTGAAGTCACCGTACAGTCCCAGGGAAGAGCTACACTCAGCACCATAGAGGGTGGGCTCGGAGCCTCGGTCGCAGAAGAGCCCCAGGGCTGAGGTCCGCTCCAGCGTCGGGCAGGGCCTGTAGCTTTGCACAAGGTGCCTGAGCTCGGAGCCACCCAGGCTGTTCCACATGTACGGTTTGAAGGGCACCGAGAAAGGAGGTGCTTCATCTAGGGATGGACATACAGATCTCTCCGAGGCTGTGGAAACACAAGGGCATGGGAATTGGTGGGCTTCACAATCAAGACACTACCATGAAGCAGACAGTCTCAGCACTCAGGCTTATGTCCAGAGCCTGACCCCTGTACTGCACTTTGAGGCTGCCCTTTCATCTCAATGGGAGGACATTTTATATTGCACATTAGGGTCTGAGTGTCCAGTACTACCTGCTTACCCGATGTCCCAAGCCAAATTATTTAAAGCCAACACCAGTTTTGTCTACCTCCATCTCTGGATGTCTGGGTGTGTACATACTGATCTGACTTGCAAGACTCTAAACAACTCCATCTGCAACTTCCTATAGTTTTATCTGCCGCTTCTTGGAAATGTGTATCTACCATGTCCCAAGACGGACATCAAAGTTAACAGTCCACAGTTTAAGCTCTGATGAAGATGCCCCACATCCATATAGCAAATACAATATTACAGAGGTACCAGACAGAGCAAATATAATATTACAGAGGTACCAGACAGAGCAAATGTGCTGAGATTTACCTGGTAAACAAAATGAAAAACATCTTGTTGCACAATTTAATGCCCAAATCTAGTCTCTCACCTTCATGCCACAACTGACCATAACTATACTACAGCGTAACTTAAATAAGTAACACCTTCTGAGGAGCTCTCATGTTATGCTTCACTTTTTCAGAAAAAAAAGTCAACTAAAATTACTCCTCATCTGAAAGAAAATCATGGTTGTTTCAGATTGCTCTGAGGTTCTCCATATAAAGAAACTGAGTCCACCCAAAACAGAGAGCTTTGTAAAATCATCAGGATGGGCCACACTAAAACCTGAAGACAAAAAACAATTTTCCTAGTGGTCATAATCAAAGCAAATTTCCACCAAGACAAGCTCAAATGGCTTCACCAGAAGGGTGAAGCCCTTCTAAGAGAGTCGCCTTCAGCAGTGGCATCTGATCAATGCAGTGGGCACCACATGAATCACACTTGGGGGTCCACAGCAGAGTCTGATGCCATGGCAGGAGCACAGCCTTTGAGAGGAGTGTCTAAAGGCACCAATGCTCAAGGAGCCTCACATGGAGGAAAGAACAGCTGGGCACGGAACATGAGGCATCAGACCCCAACTGTATCTGCCAGAGATGCTAATTAGGTGCACTGCTTTCACTCCTCATCACAACAGGCAGCAGCACTGGGAGAGTCAAATGTCTCCACTGGACAACAGTTTTAGTGAGCCAAGGAGGAGATTAATCAATTAACTACTGAAATGCTGATGCCTTCACAGAGATATTGCTATCCCTTATAACTTGGGCTTCCAGAGCAACCTCCCTTAACCAAAAACTTGTCCACCCACAATTACTCTCTTACTTACTCATGTGAGCTCCCATGGCTTTTTCAGCCTTTGGCAAACCAAGATAAATGGGAGTGAACTAGGGAAAGAAGGCATGATGTGTTAGGCTATGCATTTGGATAGGCAAGTGGTCACTGAGAGGTTACAGGAGGTAGTAGAAAATGAGGTTAAAATTGAGCTTTGAATGACTTGACTTTTTCCTATCTTTTACATAATTTCAGATGTTAACAGTCTCAAATTCTTCCATTGAAATTAACAGTCTTTTGGTTGGAAATATATGCACATATACCAGCTGGGACATTTGAAGAGAGTGATGAAATCAAACTAGCTGACGTGGTGTTCAGCATGATTTTTCCTGTTCTGCACTGACTGCAAAGTTGTGGTCAGCATCGCATCATCTGTCTTGTGTCTTTGCAGCCAGTTTCAGTGTTGCCATCTCTCACGATTTTATCACAAAAATCAAACCTATCTTAAAGGCCCAGCTCTTAAAATGGCATGATTTCATCAGGCCCTCAGCTTTGCTTTTGTTTTTTCTTGTTATAACATTTTTTTTTTCCTTTTAAGTCAAGTTCTAGCTCAAACTGTAAGAAAAGCATGAAAACATAAACCCTCAATATTTCAACACTAGAACTGAATATCCATAAGGTATTACTTACAATCTTGGTTTCTGAGCCAGTTCATTGAGTGAGAGGAAAGGGAAGGCTGACCTGATTTTTGAGCCCTTGGAATTGGCAATACAGTATACAGTGAACATCGCACCACAGATCAGTTTGCGTGCAATGTTCCTTCCATCACCTCACATGCTTTGGAGCCCTCTCAAGCACAAATGCAGGGGAGTCACTCACATTACACTCAAGCTATCCAAGCCCAGTGGCAAAGCAACCTGCAAACCCTGTTCTGCCACGCTGCAGGGCACCTCTGTGTGTACCTCTTCTCCACAGTATCTAGCGGGGAGCAGTGCTGAAGAGAATTATTCTCCCTCATTTTCCTAGAAATTCTGTGCAGCCGTTATATAGACTACTTCTGGGAGAAAAAAAAAATCAGTGCTTGTTTTTGAAGGTAAGACAAACACAACCTTAAATGGTTGGGAACAGATTGATATGCACAGCAAAGAAAGATTCAAGTGTCCTGTTACACAAAACACCACACTTTCTACACAACTCCATTATACCCAGTAAAAGTCTCTTTCCTTCTGCAGCATCAACAGGCTCATCAGGAGATACTAATACTGTGGCACTGAGCTCCCATGCACCTTCTGCATATGTAAATGTGTGTGATTACACACATATGTAGAAAGCGAGGTTAAATAACAACGTGATTTGCACTGATGGAGTTAACAGGTATTATGTTGTATGTTGTATGACTGCCCACATCAGCAGCACAGCACTCAAAGACAAAAGTGAAATACAGCTTTCACTGCATTTTGAAGTAACCTGCACCTATGTTCACTTCTAGAGATACAGGAGTGGTACATGATTTAGAATCATTTCTCATCTGCTCTTCCTGGCAAAGCACAAAAACTGTGCCACATCCAGATACAATTGTAGGAATACATTCTCTCACCACTGCATCTTGCAGAAGTGACCTAGACAAATTCTGGCTTCACACTGAATCTGACAAAGCAGCTGGAAGGCAGAGGGGCTGGCGGAGGGGAGCTGTGGGAGAAAGCCCAACTATCTAATTCTGTTCCCACTGCCTTCATCATTAATATAACAACACTTCTCTCAGTGCACTGAGATTCATTTAATAAAGCTCTTACAGTACTTGGAGTCCCTTACCTTCCCAGACCTCCTGTGAATGGGATCAGACAGCCCCAGGACTGCCCACCCCATCCTGAAAAATCTTGATCTGTGGACATCATCCTCATTTTGTAAAGTTATCTTCCCTGGCCAGCCTGATGGTTAGCTGGGAGCTAATGAATCCCACAGTGAGGGAAGAAATGAGTGGGAAGGAGGAAAAGGCAGAGAAGACCGGGTAAAATACCTGCTCTATTTTACATGTGTCTTTTTGATACCCTGTGAAAATTATCTGTTTTCTGTGCGGAAATTGTACTCATTTGGGGAAGGAGGAGCAGGAAAAATTCATTAGAACAAAAATTACACACGTTGCTACAGTCTGTGCAGAAATATTAGCAGAAGAGGGACTTCTGCATTGCTGCATTTGGTCTGGTCTGTTATTTGCACAGACTGAAAGTGTCCTGTGGCTGATGCTGGACAGCATTTTGAATGTCCCCTCAAAGGAGCTTAGGACTCTTGAAAGAAGATGAGGCTTTAAAAATGCAAATCCACATCATTACAATTAGCCATTCATATGCAAGGACACTGTAAAGACAAAGTGGGAAACAGTGGCAAACCTGGACTAAGTATTCGTTTACTGGCGTCTGCTGTCAGTCTGTAAAGCTGACACAATTTTTCCTTCATCACAACAAAAATTGTCCTTTTTTCCAGCTGTCACTTTTTAATCGAGGTACTAAAAAGTGGTTTTATATATATACATATTTTTGTTCTAAAATGACACCATTGTGTTTTTAAACGAGATAAGTATTTGTGCCAGACTAGGGACAGCATCTCCCACTGCTCCAACCACATCAAAGGCAGGACAAGGGAGCTAGAGACAGGCGCTGCAGCCATAAGTGTGAGTTTCCTGGATTTGGGGTGTTTAAATCTGACCATCATTATTTTTTTTTCCCCTGGTTTTTACAAATGTGTTTTTAGAAAAGAAAAACAAACAAACATAAAAAACACCAAAAAACAACAAACCACAAACAGCAAAAGAGAGGGGGATGAGGGAAGGGAGAGACAGATTTTTTTTTATAGGCAAGAGGCAAGAAATAACCTGAAAGGGCGTTAGGAAAAATGTCTAGCGGGTTGTATGAAACGTAAAATCAACGCTGTTTACTAGAGGTACATAGATTGCCTGTACTGTCTTAAAAGACTTTAAAAGATCCGTGTAGGCAGGACCCTGTAGGAGAATGCTGGGACCTTTTAAACATAACCCGGCTTGCCTCTGACAATTAATCACAAACCAAAAAATCAACACCCGATGTCATGACAACTTTCCTACAGCCTGTCACCCTCTGCTTCCTCAAGCAGCACGATATGGGCTGAAAAAGCAACCCAAAAGAGGTAACCTGAAAACGAGTGGAAGGAACAGATTCTGGCAAATCTGGGGGGAAAATAATAATAATTTTTAAAAGGGACAGGCAAATCTGTCCCTTCTACTCGTTTGTGGTGGTGGCGCCTAGCCATGAGATACATGCTCCACTGCCCCACGGCACGGGCACGGACACACAGCCGGACCCTCGCTGAGCGCTGCTCGCCCCGGTCCTACCTGGCGAGACGGAGGGCGAGGGAGGTCTCCAGAAATCCTCTAATTCGGACACTCTGTCGCAGACACTGCCCTCGCAGCTGGGCGCTGACTCGGAGGTGCCATCGGCAGCCTCGGTAAGGTGGGATTCCGGGGAAAAGCGCCCCTGGGCAGGATCCGAATCAGGCACGGCGGTGCGGCACAGCTCCGTGTCCTCGGGGATCTTGCTGTCTGCAGGGCAAAGGAGGAGAGGGAACTCCTCAGTGTGGGTCCGTGGTGGGAGCCAGCCACCTCCCGCGGCGGCCCGCTCCCACCAAGGTTCGATGCCCGACTCTCTCCAAGCTCTCATCAGCCCCTCCGGCGTCCCGCAGGGGCAGCACAGCGACCGCCCGGTGCCGCGGGCAACGGGGTGATGCCGGGCGGATGGGCTGTCTCAGAGCGAGGCTGCGACCGAGGGACTCCTACCTGCACAGATCTGGGCTAGCACCGTCTCCAGCCGCAGGCTGTAGTCCTCGTCGGCGGAGCGAGGCTGGTGGTAGCTGTGCGCTTTCTTGCTCTTCACTAGGAAGGACCTCGGCATGGTGAGGTGCTGCTACGGCCGGCACGGCCACACTCCCTCTCCAAGAGCCGGGCACGGCGGCGGCAGCGAGCGTCACCCCCGAGTCCCCTGCGCGGCGGCGGCGGGGAGGCGACCTGCGG
>VXAZ01007852.1:214141-243425 GCA_013399875.1 Gymnorhina tibicen
GCCACCGCCCCCGGCCCCCCTCGCCTCGCCCCCTCTTCCAGGAGCGCAGATAACTCAGCCGCCAACCACCCACAGCCAACGCCTTTTACCCCCCTCCCTCCCACCGTGGCCTTGGGGCCGCCCCGGCCACGCTCCGACGGCCGCTGCTGGATTGCGGGCAACTGGCACCAACAGCAGCTAGGCACCGTTCTTCGGACGAGCGGGGGCTGAGGGAGCTGGGGGGCGCGGTCGGGTGTTATCCCATCCCTCCAAGGAAGCGCATCCGCACTCGGCCAAGTGGGCGCACCGCGCCCCCGTGTTTGCCCCCGCGCCGGCAGCCACGGCAGAAGCGGCGCCAACCAATCTCCCCTCCGAAACAGTTTATCAGGTCCCGCCACCCTGGACGGGCTGGCCGGTGCGAGGTTGTTACCGGGACGGGAGGGAGAGTCGTTACAAACCCGACAGCCTAAATCTGGCGCCTGAGAGGCTGTTGCTGTCGGAGGGACTGATTCACCCATCCCGCGCGAACCACGGTAACACGAAAACGAACAAAACGGAATCTCTCCTGCAGCCCGCAGCTGTCGGCGCCGCGCCACCTCGCAGCTGCGGGCACCGAAAGCCGAGGCAGGGAAAGGATACGAGGTGGGAAACCTCCTGCGGGGAGTCAGGGGGGACAGAGTTAAACAAAACTACCCCGAGCCGACTCCTCGGGGGAAGGCCGGAGAGCACCGGGCCGCCTCTGCCGTTACACTTGACTTTGCAAATAGCGAGTTTAATCCACATTCTTTTGGGGGACTTCGGCGAGTTGCTTCTATTGTTGTTTTTTTTTTTTTTTTTTTTTTTTCCCCGTCAGCGGCCTCGGGTTTACAAACGGGGAAGAGAGGAAAGGGGCCCAGCCCGTCAGCGGGGGCCCAGGAACTGCCCCGCAGGTGGCGGCACTGGCTGCGCCACAATCTTCGGCCCGTCCGCGCCCGGCAGGGGCAGGGCCACTCAGCGCTAGTGGGGAGGCACCGCCCCCGGGCACGGCGCCGGGTGGGAGCGTTGCTGCCCAGACCCACCTGTGCCTGCGTTCATCCTTGAGCGGGGGCTAGCAGCCAGCGGGCCCGCACGGAGGGGGCAGAGAAATCAAAGCGTCCCGATAACGTGTTACCCCCCCGCACCCCGACAGCAACGGCCGCCGCAGCCGTTGGGAGCGCCGGCGCCGCTTCTGCCGCGTGTTTCCCTCCAAAAGTCACGCCGCGGAGGCGCCGCCGGCTTCCCAAGGCCGGAGCTGGCCAGGCAGGGACCGGGCCCGTGGGAAGGCGAGTCCCGCAGCCCACCTGGCCGCCGCCCGCCCCGGCTCCCGCTGGCCGAGCCCACCCGACGGCCGCCGCTGCGNCCCCGGCCCGCCCGCCGGCAGCTGCCCACACGAGGCGAGAAAAGCGAAAACGCTTACCCATTTGGAGGGGCGAAGGAAACTGGGCTGCGGACGGGGGATGCGCGACAGCCTGCTAGTTTGGGTGACTATAAATTTAGCCTCCCTTTAAGGAGCAATGGTGCTTGAGTTGGTTTTTTTTTTTACTTTTCTGTCTCTCTCAACTCCTTCAGAGCTCGGCCCCCTAAACCACAAATTCCACTTCCTGAGCGTTAGTTAGGAGCTTCTGCAAAAAGAAAAAAAAAAAAAAGAAAAAGAAAAAGAAAGTTTAAAAAAGTTTTAAAAAGCGCCAAAGCCTCACAAATCAGTAGTGTTCCCCTCCTCTGTTTCTCTCTGTTTTCCTTAAATGAAGATGTCTTACCGTATTCCACCTCACAGAGCTCGCTGAAGTGACATCGAAGTGTCATTCTGGAATCGGGCGTTTCGTTTCTCTCGGGGTTCTGTTCTAGAAATTACACACATCTATCTGAACTATTCTTGGATCCCCTTCGACTTCCGCAACGAGAACAAGTCACAGATTCAAAACACAGATTGACTCGGGCGAGCAGAGGGCAGGGGCTAGGGCAGCCGACGCTCGCCCTGCCGAGCCCGCTCCGCGCCGCATCCCTGCCCTTGGCCCGGCAGTGGGGGGACGCACCTCCCGCCGCCATCGGGCCGTGCGGGCTTTGTAACCGGGACTAAGGCCGGGTCCTGGGCGACGGAGACCTCTCCTAGCCTAGAAATAACTTGTTGTGGAAAACTCTTCTGGGATAAATACGCCCAACGGCGCTGAAAATACCTTAAGACCCAAGCCTAGAGGTTTGCTCATTTCCCTTCGGATTTAGGTAATGGTTAAATATGGAAGGGGTAGGCGAGATGCCCCTCCCGCCCCCCCTCCGGCTACTATTGCTTGACAGCGATTCAAACACTAAAGTGAAAGCGGAGCCGAGCCAGGCAAGTGGGAAGAAATTGCCCTCGTCGTCTGCGTGCCAGTGCTCAGGTGCTAACTCGGGGAGGATCCGTGGGGCACAGGCGACCAGCACGGTAGCGGGGATTCGCGTCAGGCAGCATCCTGCGCCTGTGGGGACCCCCGCGTTGCGCAACGGGGAAGCCTGCTCCCTTCCGCAAAAAGAAAAAGGTTCGCTTTGCTTTACGCACACACACGACCCCAAAACACAGTTTTCCAGGTCTAGTCTCGGATTCCTAATGCAGTCAGGAAGTCAGGCTCGGGTGTTCGGTATCTTTCTGAGGTGGTTCTGGGCTTCGCTCTCAGACATCTCAGGCCACCAGCAACTTCGTTTTGGTGACTGTAGGGCCGCCTAAAGTGCGGCTCTGAAGTGAGCAAATCGAGGTTTAACACCATTTCCCGTTCAGAAACGACTGAGACTGATGTCGGACTTGACAGAAGCAAACTTCAGTCTCCCTCACGCTCAGAAGCATGCTGGCTCTTTGAGACCAGGTGCTTTTTTTTCACCATTAGCCCCGAAGCATTTACAGAAAAATTAGCCACTTGGTGCCTGTGAGCCCCTACGGTTCATAGGATTAACCTGACTTCCCAAATTCTAACTAAGCAAGCGAACACCACCTCGAATAAAGCTGTCCAACAACTGCGTGATGCTTTACTGTGACACAAAAGGAAGCTGAAGAACGCGACTGACACCTTCATTTTTGCCGGAAAGTTCCTGGTGCTGGGCACAGCAGTTTTACTTACGGCATCTGTGTACCGCGGTCGCCTTGCTGCACCTTAGGTTGATTACTCCGAAAATCGTTCACGCCTTCAGCTTCCAGAATCAATGCTGGAATCAGTAGAAATAACCAGATTAGAACAGCTAGGTGTAATTTCGTGTATGCGTCTTCGCTGACTCACGGTTACTTTTTGCAAAACAGTCTTTCTCGTTTGCCTCTGAAATGGGGTGATAAAATCATGCCCTTTCGTTTACCTTGCTACACACCTCTTTGACTGTGTAATGAAAGCACCAGAATACATTAAATTACTAGTAATGCTCATAAATAATTGTGACCTGGTTACAAGAAAATACACATTCGTCTTTATACATCTAAATTCAAAATGCATACAGCTGCTGTGGGCTGTAAGGCGTGGTGATCTCCGTTCGGAGGGTGCTTGCAGCCTTCCGCGATGCGAGATGGGCTGCCGGGCGCCGAGCGGCTCCGCTCGGGGCTGTCCTGCAAGAGGCACCCTGTTGAGCCCTTGTGCTCAGCCCACCTGCGGACGGCCCTTTCTCACCTACTGCTTCCTAATCAGGTTAAAACATTTAATCAGAAATAAATAAATCAAATGAGTGAACAAAGCAAATGCTAAATCCAGCATGTAATCTCTCGTGTGAGGGTGGATGCTGCACGGGAACCGGGAACGGACCTGCGGCTCCTGGGCTGTCAGTTTTCTCAAACGATTAGAGGAGAAATGGTACGAAACCGGCAGTGTTTCGTGTTCTGCAAAACTAATTCGTGCCTGAAGTTCATCCTCTGCCCTTCCGGAGACTGGACGGGCGATTTGTTTCACGCCGCCGATGAGGACGGGGGAAGCGGGACGCGGGCGCTGCCCAGCGAGCGGTGCCGAAGATGACCCGAGGCTGCCAGCGAAGCCTTGTGCCGGTTTAGCTCCGTCGCCGGAAGGTGCGCGGGCAGCAGCCTTGGCCGGGACGTGGCTGGCTGCGGATCACGGCAGGGGCCGGCGTTAGCGGAGGCCATGAGCGCTCGCACAGCCCGCTCCGCCCTCGGGGCCCGGCAGGGCCGGCGTTAGCGGGGGCCGGGCGCGGGGCCGCCTCGTGCGCGCGGGCGGCTGCATCACGTGCCCGCGGGCGGTGGCGCGAGGCCGGCGAGGCGGGAAGCCGCCCCGCGCGCCCGGCCCTGAGGGGAGCCCTCAGCGCAGCCTCCTACAGCCATCGTCCCAGGGCTCTTCCCACCCTGAGAGATGCTGTCTGCAGTAATGGCACGCCGAACAGAGGTGAAGGGGTTCAGCTTTTATTCTTGGTTTACGGTGTGACCTGTGTGCCGCAGCTCAGTAACCTTTGAGATGTTCTTGCGTGTGCGGTGTCGAGCTGTTCTGTGCGGCCAAGTGTTCCGTGGTCCAGCGTGGCAAAGCCAAAAGCCAGGCCCAGAGTTGGCACAGCGATGTAATTCATGGGAAATGGAGGGCTGGGTTTTAACGAAGTTACTCTAATGCTTTTCTCAAAGGGAGTGTGATATTCAGTTAAACATAAAAACTTCGTAAGATGCAGTTAAATGCAATGGCACATCATTGTTGTCCCATAGTGACAAGAGAGGGGAAGAAATAAAAAGGAGGGGTTTAAAGTAGGGTGGGATTATGTTACAGTCGTGCTTAAGACTGAGGAGCTACTCAGTGTAATTCACTGTACGGTTTACAGCACCTGCCTGGTGTCAGCATTAGAGCTACAACAACAACAGATAAGGCACCAAAGGTGACAAACTGGAGGTGAGATCTTTGTGTTCAGAAGTGATGGGACACTTTGCAACAGGAGGAAGGATTTGAAGAACAGGATTTGACGGGTTAGCTGCTTGGTACAGAGGGGAGGAGAAGCAGTCTCTTGTGTGGGGGTCAGGGTTGGGAGAAGGCAGCAAAAAGGGTGATACTGTGGGGAATTTATACCCACTTTAAAGTGATAAAACTTGGTATCACAGTTATGCAGAACAGTTCCACTATGAAAAGCTGCTAGAACTTTCATTCTGTTGGGAAGTGTGTCTTTACTTTTTTGAAACTTTTTTTTAAAGTTACTTTTAACATGCTGTTTATTGTTTATTTTTTCCCCCAGCATCTTGTGGGGGGAAAACCTACTTTATCGTCCTCCTTGTGGCATAAAAGCATGCTGTAAATACGTCAGAAAGTAATCAGTGATTTTGATTGCAATTGTTTTGATTGCTGGGGAAACCAAAGTAACTTCTGCTGCTCCCAGAGCAGATTAGAAAATGATCACAGTGAGCACAAACTGGAGAGGGAAAGTGACAGTAAGCTATGGTGTTGAAGGCTGGGATGAAAAGAGGGATTCCAGCTTTGGGAAGGAGTGGACCCAGAATGTACCTCTGTTATGAATAGGAAAAAGTTGAATCAATGGTTATAGAACATAGACTATGCAAAACATTCTCATAGGAATTCTAGTTCTCATGGTGGGGCACGAGAAATTTCAGTCACTTGTGCAGTACTATGCAATTCAAAGAGCATGCCACATTGCTTTTGTTTTTCATAATTGTGAAATAAGGTATTAGTTCCTGGAAAGGGGGAGCATTAAGCTGTTGTATCTTGGATCTAGCAGTTGTATCTTAGTCAGGGTCCAGGCATGAGTAAGCGTGCAGACGTTAGCATGTTTACTCTGAAGCTGAAACTTCATGCTATATAGAGGTTATACTGAAAGTCAATTTACTGTGTACTTTCCATCATTAGGAATTTCTGGTTCTGTTGCCTGCTGTGTAAATGTATTTCACTGATTTTTCTTATGTCTTGGGCTAGTTTGTAAACAAAAAAAAACCCAAACCAAAACCTACCAACCAACCCACCCCCCAAAAAGCCAACCAAAAAACTCCCTCAGCAGGTAAAACCCTAAGAGAATTACAGAATATATACTGATAAGAGTATTTCACAGAACAAAAGTGTCCGTCATTGAATCTAAAAACCTGTTATTTATCCATAGTTTTCATCTCTCCTCTTAATACACACAGTTAGTAGATGGTGCATGATTGAACATAACACTGTAGTTTCCATATAGATTACACTAACTTCTATCTTATAGGTTGTTTTTTTAATTTTAGTCTCCAGGACCACCATAATGGCTTTCCTCGGGGATTTGCATTATCTCTACCTTCCCCCAGAGTGAGTTGCATTACTTGGAGCCTCTACAGGTAGGGAAATTAGCAGCATATCCTGTATAAAATGTGGATATTTTTATGCTAACATATCTTTAGGTCATTCCAGCTTAAGTGTATAAGCATCAAGTTTCACTGTCTCTGATATCAAACAATGATCACATTAATACCCCAGAGAAACATGCAGTTCCTTTTGTGTTGCAGTTCCACAAAAGGGTTCAATAGCGATCAAGTTCAATAGCAGGATCTATAAAGTGGTTTTGATAAATTTATGCAAACTCCAATGTAAATGCTTCTTCTAATCCTTTTTGTAGCAATGTATTTTAGTCTGTGTATAAACAAGTCTTCTGAAACTGCAGTATGTTCAGTGATTCACTTTTATCACTAGAAGAGATGTAGTCAGTTGAATAAGTACTCTTGTGTATTTTTATTTATGTTGTTATTCAGTATCAGTATTTATTGTATTTGTATACTTTAAAACCACAGAAGTTCATGAAATAACCCTTGCCATCTGATCTCATTTGCTATCACTTGAACAGTAAGGCAGTTATTGCAAAATCATAACACTTCACTATTCAAACAGACAGAGTTTTTATGGCACTCCAACTGAATTTTGTGCCTGTCACTTATTACAGAACATTACCTTTAAGAGCAGCTTGCAGCTGGTATTGATGACAGGCAACAAGACATTTGTCACCTATCCTCTTGGGCAACAATGATCCAGGTGCAAAAATAAGTTAGCAGATGCTCATTGGAAGGAAAGAAGAAAACTGTTACTCATTTGTGAACGAAAATGCTCCTAATTTGGTTTTGCATAAATGACATTTTCAACAGGAATAAGAATCACTCAGCTAGTCAAACTCAGAGGTGACAATTTCCACAGGCTATACTTGGAACGACATATTCAGTGGTAGGATGCGGGGAAATTTGGCAGAAATACTGAAACAAGTTAGGAGCTGCAGAAATCAGTAATTTGGAATTTGTCACCTACACACTTAAAGATTTAAATTAGATTGCACCTGGGCAGATAATATTGTTGAGATGCCCATAATGTGCTGTTTCCATACAGTCTTCTCTGTCATTCTTTGAATGTTTGTTATCACCTCAGTTGTGCTGTTTCTTTCTGAAAACATACCCAAAATAAAGGGAAAGGAAATGCCTAATGGGAGTAGCAGATGCATTCAGCAGAATGCTTCCACACTTTCTGCAATTTTAAACAACTACACTACTTCTCATGGGTAGCAAACCAATTAACATACACACTCCCTGTCAGTACCAAACTTCTGCACTGCTTCTTTTCATTTAATAGAACAGTTGCAAACATTGCTAAAAGAAGTCTTAAGGATTGCTTAATTACATGAGATGGCAATAACAGAATATTCTTGACTAGAATGTGTCTACAAGGGCAAGTAAATGTTCATATGACAACAGCAGAATATCTTGTTCTGTTCAAGAAGCTAAGGCTGTTTAACTGGATCTCAGTTTTCAGGAGACTGGAAGCAGATTGCTCAGCTCAGCTCTTACTGCTTTGCTCAATCTCAGCTATTTGGTGATGGCACCAATAGCGTATTTCCTAGATAGCTGTGCAATACACACTGTAAGAGGACTGAACATATGTATTTTCACTGCACTGACCATGTCTTCATTAGAACTAAGACATGAATAATTCCTCACCTTATTTGAACCTGTCTAGAGCCCACAAATAACTATGTGGTAACCAAGGACTATAGCTTGGAAGGGACTGAACAGTAAATTCTGCAACCTTGTTAAATCATGAAAAATTTATTTTCATTACATATACATGAAGGTAAAAGATTTCAGTCAATAGTGTTTTGAACAAGCATTTCCGACATGAGCCTGTTAGTGTAGCTAGTCTGAAACTTAATGCAAAGTTAGTGTTTGGCCTTTATTTAGTAATTCACTTTTAGTGTGTATATACAGAATTCATTTTCCTGTTAGAATACCAGAGACAGTAATATTGCAACATTTACATTCCTCATATAAAATGGAGTAATGTACATTTTCAGCTTGGTGTAGATACATAAATATGTACAAAATAAACATTATTGTAATTAACATATTCAGACTAGTTATTATTTAGCAACATCAAAAGCAGATGCACATAGATTTAAGTGAAAATGGTGAAAAACACCCTTATGACATTAGTGACCATTATTTGCATATATGAAGTAGTACAGATAAAGACTTGTCTTTCAAGCCTTCTGTGGGCATCCAATAACTTTAGTAAAAAACCAAAACTAGTTGAGAAGCATAAGATAATTATATATATATATGTGTCATGATCAGATGGTTTACTAGTGTCCATCTTGATCACAAAAGGATAACAATGTAAAACATACACATTTGTTCAGAGCATAAAATATTGCACAAAAGCAATTTCTTTTGAGGAAAATAATTCCCGTGTTTGTGAACAGCAAAAATTCTTCTTACACATTAAAGAAATAATATATTTGTAGTTTCTAAACCAAAGAACATTCAGTAATACTGTCAAAACTGTCATCCATCAACTTCTTCCCAGCCTGTTTTATGGCAATGGTATGTCATCAGCAAGATTTGGCAAAGAGAGAAGGCAGATAGACAGTACATGTATATTTATCACAGGCCAGACCAAATCCAATAGTTACAAATTGCTGGATGGTTTCAGTTATCTGACAACTTCAGCCTTAAAGAAATATGGAAGTCTTCAGTGCTAGTCACAGTGATAATCACACAGTAGTAGAGTAAGATTCCGTTCTTCTCTGTTTAGAAACCATCTTGTCTGAATTCCCAGTCTGAAGGGCACTTTCTTCAGTATCACTGTCACTGCTGTCTACAAGTGTGTGATCCAAAGACATCTGACCAGTCCTCCTGGGTAGATGAAAGTTCACCCCACTCTCCTGTATGGAGTTAGTTATAAAATCTTCATCAGAAGAATGAAATGATTCATCATCTCCTGTGAAATGGTCGACAATGTGAATCCCATCAAAAGTGGGTTGGTCTGAGAAGTTTCTCTGGCCTTTTAGACATTTGATCTGTTAGAAAAAGTGGAAGTTGACAATTAATCAGAGCTCAAGAGTCCAGCAATAAAAAACCCCAAACAACAAAAACCAAACCAAAAAACCAAGTGTATTTTCAAGAAATGCCTCATTGAACTGTTACTGGATAAAACAAAAGATCTGAAAGTAGCGCATTTGATGATCACTTCAAGTATTAAAATTTTAAGGCTTAATAATCAAGGTACCTAGAATCAGTAATGAGAGATTCCTCTTTTACTGCATCTTTAATATCCCCACAAGGATGGGTTCTATTTTCTAGAATGGCTTATTTATTTTGACAGCAAACAAATAGCAGCAAATTTCTTTCGGCCTTAACATTTTACTTTTACAGCTCCATTCTTTCTTGTATTGCCTGATTTCTTACTTGAGAAAGTCCCCCCTTCAAAGATCAGGGTCCCAAGTGAATATTGCCAGCTTCTCACAGTCACAGAAAAAATCCCAGAGAATATGTTTAGTTCAGTCTACATAGTAACATTAAGTGTCTTAATTATCTAATTCAGATCCAATGAGATTTCAGATGAAGTAGTATGAGAGAAACGTCTCTGTATAGCATAAACAGATTGTAGTTGCAATTTTAAGAGAACATCAAAGAAGACAAAAACGATTGTCAGACCATGGACAGATACCATTTTAATTCAATGTGCTGCAGAGTGATACATGATTTCAACCATGCATTCAAGCTATTCAAAACTAAACCCCAAAGCACTAAAGTCTGGCAAGTCCCCTGTTAATTTAATGAAAAATAACTGCAACTCATGGAAGACATTCTGGAGGTTGGTTGTTTTTGTGGTGTTTTGGTTTGTTTGATCTAGAATTTCATTTTTGTTGGCTTTTAGTAGCAAATACCTCAGGATCAGTTTGACAGTCTAGGAGTAATATAAAAAAATCCTGAGGATGCAGATAAACATTAAAAATGGATTATAGAACCTTCCTAATATCACTCTAAAAGCTTAAAAAGGAAGATGCACCAAGTGCTACTTTGGAAGCAACTTTTTTACAGTAAGAGACCTGGAGAATAGAAAGGATAAAATGCTGAAGAATTTCTTTACAGAAATCTGTTTGATGTTTCAGAAATCTGAAGCAATATTCACTTTGATAAATAAGAAGCGCATGTATGTCCTCGGTATTGACACCAATAGGAGATTTTTACCTGTCCATTTGGGGAAGAAGGAATCTCTGTACTTACCATGGGCTTGTGCAGAAGATGAGAATAAAGGAGTTGAAAAAAGATCACAAGAGTCATAATCATGCTAGAAGCCATTAAATTGCACGTTAGCATGTAAAAACTCCAGCTTTTGCTGTTAGCAGTATGGGTACATGATGTAGATCTAAACCTTGGTTGTTACTATGCATACTAATAACGTTAGTTTTTTGCATTTTCTTCACATACACATAGGTTGCAGTTGTTTATGAGGACTTTGTATAAAAGGCAAGCAAAACAGAGCTCCACACTTGCACAGCATAACTCATGATGCAAGCAAAATCAGTTTACACCAAATATAAACATATCTGGAATAGATAATTTTTACTAGCTTATATACCACAATGCAGAAAGCCTGGTACAGACATTCTTGTGTTATTTAGAAATATTATTCCTGAAAATATCCTGCAATATGGTCAGATTAGCTGCCACATGAATTTTCCAAAACAACTATCAATTTTAGTCACTAAGAAAATAAAACACAGAAACCCAACAATTTCTCTCCACCCTCACCACAGGAAAAAAAAGAACTGCTGTACAAGTGACTACAAACTTCATATTAGAGTAAGAAATTATATGCTTTTAGGTCTGTACAGTTAAGCCATTGGTTCACCTGAAATTATAAAGCTGATACTCAATGTTAGTTGTTTTGAACACTCAGAAAGCCAAGCCAATGACCTCAGCTGTTTTCCTGAAGACTTAAACATGATACCTTTAGATGAACTTATTTAGGTAACATGACAAAATCATGGTTTCACGGTTTTAGGCAGTAACCTTTCCAAATGGGAGTCTGTGGAAAATGCTGTCGGTGAAAAAAAATCATGAATAGACACAGCCTTTGCCAGTTCCTAAAAGGAGTCTCAGAAAACACTGTGTTATCTTTGTGCATCCTTTCATTAGAATAACAAATCTGTGACCTTCCAGAAAGCCATTTGATCTGCAGCTTTACACTTGCCTACCTTTTTTTCTTAAGTACTCCTCACATCCAAGGGAAACACTGCTGTGAAGAAATATGAACATACTGCAGAGAATACACACTACACATCTACCAATGGTCATAGAGCTCTGTAGCTTCTGTCTGCTTCAGAAAGGGCCACCTCAGCCAGAACACTACAACACAGACCTTGTTTGTATTACGGGGATCAACAGGCTGGAGAGCAACAGTGCTGAAGAGGACAATGGGGTCCTGACACATGGGAGGCTAAGCTTGAATCCACACTGTCCCTGGGCAGTGATGAAGGCTAACAGCATACTAGGCTGCACTGACAAGGGCAAGTGTACTTTCATAGTTGAAGATAGTTCAGGAGCCCTTCAACCTAGTATATGTTCAGGAGCATTTCTGAAGGAGCTTGATGATTTGCAATTTTTATTGCAACAGGAAGGCTTTGTAAGGCTTCTCAAAGCATTTGAAACAACTTGCAGACAGCCTGCACTCCAATGCAATTAGATACCAGCGGTCAATGCCACCATACAGCTCTAAAATAGAGGGTTTCCTAAAATGAAGTTTTGTACTCTCCCATAACTTTACAGTCTAGCAAGTGAGGCTCTACACTTCTAAAAGACAATGCAGTATCTTTTTCAAGGCAGGAACATTACTGTCCTATCGGCTCAGGGCAGCGGTCCATCAGCATTAATACAGTGTCTCCCACAGTGACAACAGGACTTCCCTATTACCAAGCCTCCATTCACTTGTCCAGAAACTGTTGTAACAAATATGAGTGAAATCTTTTTCTAGCTGCTTTGACATGCATTTATACACTAGCCATCCATGACTGATTATATTATTTGCTGTTTATCTCCGCATCTTCCTGTGGCAGTAAATTCCAGAAATTCCTTTATTTGTTTTAAACTAATCTACTTGTTTTAGTAACTGCCCCCAAATTCTAATAATGCAGGAAACAAGTGGTGAAAAGCAGTTCTGTGGTCATTATTCTGAAACTTACATCACATCTTCTTCAGCTTTCTCTTTAGAGCAGATGAGCTCCAATCCATTTTAGCCTCTCATAAACAGGCAGTAATCAAGACAACTATCGTTTCAGTTGCCCTTTAACTTTCCTACAGACCTTCTTTAAGTTCTCTACATCCATCTAGATACCAAGTAGCAGTACAACTCCCTTTATTTGGTTTTTAATATACTTCCCATTGATGCCCAACGTTGCCTTGTCTGATTTGGCTGATGCTGCGTGCTAAGCCACTGCAGTAATGTCAGAGGACTCAATATCAACTTGAAAACATCTCTCCTGATTTGTAACTACCAATTCTATGTTTGCCATTGTGTAGGTATGGCTTAGATTCTGCAATAGATGAATAATCACCTTATTCACGCTGAAGTTAATTTGTCAGCTTTTTAAGACAGACTTGAGATTCTTGCTGTCAGTGTTTCATTTGAATATAGAAAAAGAGCTTAAGGTAGGAGCATTAAGCATTAAGCCAAGATCTTGCCAATCATCTAGCCAAGCATATTGAGACAATGGGAAATCCAACTAAGGGAATGCAGGATATGTGGACCCAACCCAAGCACCACCCCCCATACCCTAGTTCTACTCTATCATTATCCCTGAAGGAACTACAGCCATGTTGAGCAAAGCATGGACTTGCACCCCAGTGTCTCTTACTTCCTGTTCTCTTTTGTACAAAGAGTCAATATCAGTTAAAGGCTTTCAGTTTTGGGTCTGGCCTTCCTTCATGTGAAGGGAACTAGATCTCTGTCACTCCAGCAAGCGACATTTAAATGAACCTGTTTCTTACTGCTTCAGTTTTGCAAGAATCTCAAATATGATCACATCTGCCAAAAAAATTTAAAAACCAAACCAAACCAAACCCAACCAAACAAAAAAAAACCACCAAAAACCAAAAAAACCCAATTAAAAAAACCGGGTCTGGTAAAACCCTATGTGTTTTGCTTTTAATTCTGAAATCAAGGTCATATTGTCTAGATGCCTGCAGCTTCAACCCAGCTTTCACTACTGCACATTCACATGATTTTTAGGACATTTCAAAGGGTTAATAACATTATGTGATCAAAATATATATCATCATTATCCCTTCAAAAGCCAGCTGAATTAAGAACAAAATCTTAATAATGTGTGCATTTATATACCTTCTTGTGTCTAAAGAATTCAGCATTTTACAGACAAACTGTATATCTGCTGGTCAACATATGAAAATACTTTAACTGTACATACTCTTGACAGGTAACAGTGTACTTCCACAAATACAGAAGAGCTGAAAAAAGGCAAACAATCAGATCCTTGAACTTTAGAATAAACTTTCTTACCTGATGCTGACTGCCTCATCAAGCCAGGCATGAAGGAGAAACAGTAAAGAGAAATTTAGAAGTTTTAAACAATTCAAAAGGTGTTCTGTATTAAATCATAGAATCAAGTTTGAAGGGTGACAGTCAGCTGAAAGCAAGTTATATTTCTAAGTCCCTTTGGTTTTTTTGACTCGGGAACATACGTCAAACTTTGAAGTGGGACTTTGTGAAAGAGTTTGACTTAAGCTCTGGGAGACATTTTTATGCTGTAACCTGTGAGGTTTTAAGCTAGTAGTTCAGTGATGAAAAGTTGAACTAAAATGCTACTGTCTGCTCCCTTTAAAAGGCTTCAGTAACTAATTCTTGAAATTTACTCAATTCCAAAAGTAGTAAAGACAGGTTTTAACAAAGCTTGCCAATAAATATCAAATCTAGTCACAGTAAGACAATCAAGCAATACACAAGTGAAATCAAAATACGACCACTGCCTTGGGTGAATAAAATTGGGTTTGGCAGAAGGCAGTATGTCAATTTAAATGTTTATTTAAAAAATAAAGAACCTGAAATCTCAGTGCTTTTACTTATAGCAAGAGGAATATGAAAATCAGAGTACCCTCTTTATTTGTTCCACCCTTAGTAACAGTTGAAAGTCTTAGTAAGATTTCCTTCCTTCCAAACATGATTCAAAAGAAAACTAGAATGTTGCTGAAAATATGATCTAACCACATTTAGCTGAAGAAACAAGTTATAAGGATTTTCAAATACCTCTCCTATAATTCAGAAAAACACTGTCAACTTGGCACCAACCATGAAAAGAGATTTAGGAGTCAAAACCTAATTACAAGCCAATCAAAAAAAATCAGTTATGATCTATTAAACTATAATCACACTTAACATGAATAAAAGCATATTAATTGGAGTTCTTAAAAATTTCTGAGACTGTCCACAGCATCTAATGGGATCCCTTATCATACTTAGCAGTTGACTGCTACTTAGTGATGGCTCTCCCATCATAACGAGATGACTCCAGTTTATGGTATACAGTAGTATACTACCACTTCTTTAAAAACGCTCCCACTAACTTCTTTTGGAAAAATGCTTATCACAACAAATCAAGTAATTGGAGCATCTCCAACAGAATTAGTGGGAAATATGTTGCCATTAAGGACACAAATATCAGTCCAGACAAATATTACATCCAGCAGGTACTACAATGCAGAAGCCATTCTTCCTCTGTACTCAGCACTGATTAGGCTGTACTTCAAGTGCTGTTTTCAGTCCTGGGCCCCTCAGTTTAGGAGGGATGTGGAGATGTCAAACACATCCAGAGGAGGGCAACAAGGCTGGTGTAAGGTCTAGAACACAAGCCCTATGAGGAGCAGCTATGGGCACTGGGGTTGTTAAGCCTGGAGAAGAGAAGGCTCAGGGGAGACCTCATCACCCTCTACAACTCCCTGAAGGGAGGTTATAGCAAGATGGGGGCGGGGGGGGTGGTCTTCTCCCAGGCAACCAGCAACAGGGCAAGAGGGCAGTCTTAAGCTGTGCCAGAGGAAGTTTAGGCTGGACATTAGAAAAAAATTCTTCACAGGAGGAGTGATTGGGCATTGGAATGGGCTGCACAGGGAGGTGGTAGAGTCACTATCCCTGGAGGCATTTAGGACTGGATGTGGCAGTTAGTACCACGGTCTAGTTGTTAAGGTGATGTTAGGTCATAGGTTGGACTCAATGATCTCAAAGGTCTTTTTCAACCTAGTTAATTCTGTGATTTTTGGAGTTTATAAATGGATTCAGTCTAATATAGCTGCAGTGTCATTTCTCCACTTCTTCGAGCAATTGCAGCAAAAAAACCTTGAAACTGGCAACAGAAGCTAATCAGAAATCAGAGCAATTCGTAAACTCCAGGCTGGATAATCCTACTGTGGGCCCAAGCCAGAACAGCAGTGAATGACAATATTAAATACCTGAACAGACCTAGGCTCCTTTTTCTGGCTGTGCCTGTATGGCTGCTATTCTTCAAAGTTAAAAAACCCAAAGAGTCTCTGGACTGGCTTTTTTTCCCCCGTCTATAGCAGGCTTAAAAGCAACAGTCATGAGGTACTACAACATTAATTGAATCTGCCCCACTCATCATCAGCTCTTTGGAAACCAAGATTATGTATGCAATTAATTACTAAAGTCTCCTGTTTAAGGAAACTATTACCTTTGTTTTTGAAACTCATACTTTTAAAAGGATGACAGAGAGTAACATACTGCTATACAAACTGAAATATTTATCTCAAATGAACTTCGCTGACCATACCACTAAACAGAGTTCAAACCCCTCCAGTGTGTTGTAAGTGAAAAGCGAAAGAGCAGCAGAGAATTTCCAAGACTGAGTAATTTCAGGCTTTGGGGTTTTTTTTAACAGCATTTAAATATTTGGCCTCTGTTTTACGTTGCCAGCTTCTGTAAGTCATATTCAGTCTAAGTAATACAAAATGTGTTACAAAATCCCTATAGCTATCAGGAAGCTTAAATAAAATCTACGGAACAATTTTAATTCATTAAAAGAAAGCTCATCTCCAGTTGTCCACCTGCTTATTTCATATTTCTCTGAATGTACTCTTAAATTTCTTGACTTAAGTTCTTATAAAAAGTGGGTTTTTTCAACATTTTCATTTTGAGAGCACTTGAGCTAAAACGAAATATGATGTTAAATTAAATCTATGTTGTATATCAGTTTTACCATAGACGAGTCTGCTGTATTGTAAACGTGACAAAGATTAAAACCAGCAACAAGCGTTCAGACCAGAAGGTTTCCAGTGAATCAGAACAGGAAACCAATAAAGCGATCAATGGAAGGTCATGACTTTTTGATCACTGCACTGTATGGTTAAAGTATCTGGTTTTGGTCTAGTGCAGTGTAATCAAGTTAAACTTTGAAGTTAGGTATCAAATATGCAATTGAAATAGGAACAGCGCAGAGGAATACCCAACTTTTATGCTATTTTGAAAAGAAGTCAGTATTTGGTAACTGTGTCAGGTTTTATTTCTTGAGGGAATTTTTCTAAGATCTGACAGGTTTGTTGTAGTGAGACTGTGTGCAATTCCAAAGGAAGTTCCAAGATGACAGGCCTAGGAATTTTCCTTCTACCTACTAGCTAGTTATTTATAGAAAGTTCCCAGAAACTCTTTCTACAAGGAGCTCTAATGGAAGTGTTATTTGGAGTGAGGACATGGCAACAAAAATACTTTAAATCAGCAATATAATCACACTTAATGTACTGCAATTATTATATTCAAGAAAATACCTAAATCTCAATACTCCTTCTCCCTACCGCATGCATCTATAAATAAAAACGTTACTGAAACCTCAAGCATTAACTAGAATGTACCGGCTGATAGAGACTGAAAATGCACCCATTACAGGCAACAGTTACAGGAAGTGAGCATTTCACACTTTTACTCTGTCCTTTTAAAGCAGGACTTAAACTCAGCATTTTTAAATGGACTCAGTAACATTTTTGCCCCTGATTGCAGAAACTACTTTCATCTGTGCTGGCTGCCACTCAGACTGATAAAAGAATTTTAGGAGGTGGTTCCACCACATTACCACTGTTGGCCCCACTTGTATTCAGATAAGCTTACAGGGACCTATTACAAGCTAATATATAGCAGTCTTCTCCTGAGCTTGTCTTCTCCCATAGCTGGCACCTGTGCATGGGTGCTAACACAGAATTTTTGCAAGGAAGAACCACTCAGATAAACCAGTAGAACCTCAATTCCTCCATTTTTCAATCCCCAAAACTTGATTTATAGGTGGAAAAACATGACAGACCCTGACAGAGCTCTGATCAGCAAAGCAGACAGGTCATGCAGCTTCAACAATCAAGAACATTATTGCCATGATACTGAAATAACTATCTATAATCAGTTTACTTGCTTTGTCAATCCACACAAACTTAAAGGACACTGTAATTAATTATAGCTAGCTATATTCATCTGTAATGCTGCAATCAAGAACTATTACATTGCTCAGCAAGACAGATCTGGAGCTTTGATGTGTAGGATACAGTCAGGGAAAAAAAGGGGGAAATGTTTATAAACACAGCAATCACCAATCTTCATTTATTTTACCACTGAATCTAACCTGTCACCAGTGGCAGTGAAACAGTTAAGATTCATACCAAAAAACATTGCCCTCATCCAAATAAACAATGTCATACCTGTTCCATTTAAGGACAGACTACATCACTGTCCTGGTTACACTGATCACATTTAGAGGTTTCCTTCACCCTCACGAGGGATGGAAAATATTTTGTTGATGGTGGTGTTACCAGGGGGGAAGGGAGAGAAATCAGCCATATCTGATGCAAAGATGACAATGCACAGAATGAAGTACCATCATTATGGAATCAA
This sequence comes from Gymnorhina tibicen, assembly GCA_013399875.1. NCBI lineage: Eukaryota > Metazoa > Chordata > Aves > Passeriformes > Artamidae > Gymnorhina > Gymnorhina tibicen. The sequence goes on from VXAZ01007852.1 coordinate 232,261, forward strand.
TACTGTCATTCTGCACAAGAGTAACATGTCTGCGTTAATTACACTGTGACCACTCAAAGTTAATTGAATTAAACAAATGATGGTCATAAAATACACAGGGATTCCATCTGCTTGTCGATTGCTTATTTAGCAAGATAGTTTCTAAAGCTAGTTGCTTTATTAAGGGCGGGGAACTAAACTGGAGAAAGTTACTGGATAATTAAGTCTCCCAATCAATTCAGTCTTTCAGTGACAATCTGGGTATTATCAAGCCAGTATAACATCTCTGACAAGCTGAGTTAAAGGAATAAAGCAATTCACTTTTCTAAAGCATAAAGTATATATTTAACTATCCTGTGTAGACAAAGCTGCTACATTAGATTGGGTGTTTGCAAACCACATGACCTCACAAACGCTATCTTATCACATCACAGGTTCCTCAGACTGACCACAACCACTTAAATCAGACTCTGCCAGCACAGAGGCTTTGTAACTTTGACACACGCTACTAAAGCAACTACATTTTTAGCTGCCCTTGCAAGAACTTTACTTGTGGGGAGGGAAAAATCTGATCATCTCTTGTCCAACTGTGCTTGCAAGATACGGTAAAAGAAAAGCACATGATTTATTGTGCTATAAACTTCCACCACAAGCTGAAATGCTTACTTTGTAAATCTGAGGGCTAACATATTTCCTTTCAGGGACAACATTTCTTATCAAGTAAGAAAACATTTATAGAGAGTCACATATTTTGAAAGCATTTGTCTAGTAAAAAAACTATTAGAAGATGTGACTCTAGTCTGTATTGAGAAACAAGTGCTTTACAAGAGCTAATACAGGAGTTTCAACCAACGTTACTGAAAACTGTGAAGGGAAAACAATTGACTGAAGTAAAAATTGACTGGAATGAATCCCACAAATCTTAGCTGGTTTTATAAAAGTGAGCAAGTAAAATGACAGTTTCCAAGAGACAAATGTAGATGTGCTCGTACTACATGAAAAAGGAGTAGTACACTTCTTCCAGAAGAAGTGTGGGGGGGAAATAAGTTGGCAAGAGATTGAGTAAAGAACATTATATCTAATCGCAAATATTTTAGGAAGAGTACAAGGCCTTTTGGGCCTTGGTGTTTTGCCTTCATTCTGATGAAAGAAATGTTACCTATTTCTGTTCCTCCGGTACTTAAATGGTGATAAATCTGATCTTCTCTCATTCTCATTTACGCATATGATCTGATCCACTGCTATCCATCACTCTATGTCTTCAGAGAACTTGAAGAAATTTCTGGTAGGTTGAACTTTAACTAGAATTCACTTTCCCCAGTAATCCTCATATCTCCATTATGCAAAGCTGTGTTACTTACTCCAAGTTATTTGCTCTGCTTCTGAATGTAGTCTAGCGGTGCATCAGATAAGAGAACATTTGATTTGGTAAGCATTGAATTTGACTCAGTGGAAGCCTAATAATAAAATTAACAGAGGAAAGGAGTAATGCTTCCCACTGGTATCCCATCATCAAGCCCAGATGCAATTATTATGAGAGAAATAGGAGCTAGGAATGCTGCTAGAAGTGGCCAGCCCATCTTGTGCTACTCCAGTGGGCCATAAACAGCATCGTAATTTTGTTCTCACCTGTGGCAGGAATCATCACTTAGCTGTTTGTAAAGATACTCCCTCATCTCTTTTGGGGACAACCTGAATCAGTCTGTGCTGGGGCTCAGAACCACTCACTGATTTTTTTATTATTAGATGATAATAAAAAAAACAAGGAGGAAATAATTTGACAGCTTTAAAACACAGTTTACCTACCATATAAGTTTATGGTATTTAAGACTAAAGAACTGTTAATGTGTAAAATGTTTAATATTTCATTCTGTGTACTATAGTGCATTGAATTTTATTTAGGTATTTTACTGTGTGGTCCATATAGGTGAATTTTTTTAATCCTTCACACTGATGGGCTACAGTTCACTTTCCCTTCTCCATTTTAGTTTCAGCAGTGAAAGCCTAGAAAGCTAATGCAAGTTGCAAGATGTATCCTTAACTCAGCCATATAACCAATTACTCCTCTGGTCACAACTTATACATTATTTATCCTCAAAGTCATTACTTAAAGCGTTTTGAATTTTATTTACACAAGCAAAATCTTTTAAAAGCACAGTCTTTAATCTCCAACTTTTATATCTCTTCATTAAGCCAGTCTTAAAATGTTAGCTCACCAGGAGCAAGATCAGACCAAGAGATAACACCTATATCAGAATCTTACTGACTGCATTAGGTTCTTAAAACATAATATCAGATCCATTCCTAGAAAAACTATACATATGTGGAAATGGAAGAGTAGAAAACTAATGCTCACTACTTCTTCGAAGAGCCATCAAGTTTTCAGATGCTGAAATGGGAAATACCTTTAAAAACACCCCATTTTCTGCATTGTCAAAATGCAAGAATTTAACCTCTAGAATTTCACTTAAAGGTACTATCATAAAGTCTTTTAAATGCCTGAAAAATTATTTTGGCAGAATAATAATGCTCCAGTCATTTGCTGTCTTGTTCTTTTCCATCAGTCATGCTGAGATATTGTTAACTGGACAAGTTTGCAGAGGGTTTTCTAGATGTTGGAACAGTATGCCACACTAACATCAGAAATTTGTTTTTCATTCAAATATCAAACACACCTGCATAAGATTTGCACATCATCCTTGCTTCTTCTCAAAATATTGCAACTAATTATTTGTCAAGAGCATATCTCATTAGAAAGAAACAGCTAGGAGAAAACTCTGTATTCTCTCTCTGACATTGGTCAATAGAAGATGCCTGCAGAAAAAAAAGGCAAAATATGTAGCGGTACTTTCACAATGTTCTTCCTAAACTCCAGCAATCAGCTCTCTAAATTCATGGAGGGTGGAATAATCTCTGCAGATGAACAGATGTCATAGTAAAATTGAAAAATGGGCTATATCTTCAACATCCATATTCCTGCTTTCTAAGGAAAAAATGTCTTAAGTGAAGGAAGCGCTGTGTTTCTGTATGTTGCTGTTGCCCTTCATAAAGCTGTCCTCTAACACAGATAGCCAATACGCATCTGCAGTCCCAAATTGTAGAGGCTACTTGCTATTGTGGACTTCAACACATGTTCATCAGAATTCAGCTTTTAATATGAAACTGTCATAAGATTAAACCAAATCCATATTTGAAGTACTGTAGTATATAAAGATGAAAAACTGAAATTTAACAGGAAAAGAAACACATTAAAGGATTCCAAGAGAGACAAAAATCACCTAACAGCGTGACAAAGGCAAACTTTGTAAAGTTTCATGTGAAACAACTTAAACTTAAGCACTTCAGTCCCAAATCACAAAGTCTGAAAGACTGGAAACCACTTGCTTTTGTCTCCAAAGGTGTCTTGTGGTCTGCCAGTGTAGTTTGTGGGTAAGCACATCAATTCTAATCTTTTGTACCACCCCTGTAATCTAGGTAACACATACAAGCCTTGCAACATCCAACAGGAAGCAGAGGCAGCTGCTGGGTAATATATATAAAGTGACTGCACATACAGAGGGGTAGTGCATGAAATGCAGAACTTCAGCAGTTTATAAATAATTTAATTCCATTCAGTTTGAATTAAAAGGAAAAGGTGGGAAACAACCTCCTCGTTTCTTCAGTATACAATTTGTGCTCAAAAGAATAACAGCTTGTTCAAGAGTCATAGTTTTTCTTAAGCCTTCAAATTAATGGAAACTTGTAACAGTCCAAACTTCCAAAGTATTCATTTCCACACAGCTTAACAGCTTTACTTCAGTACTATCTACTTAATGAGATACTCTCTTGAACAGTAAAAATGTTTTACAGAAGTTGCTTTCACTTAACATTTCTGTATCTAATCAAAGGCAGCTTCTGTGAAGCATTAGTAATCCTCAGGCAGCCTGAAAGTATCTTACCACAGTACAAATCTTGCAGTGTCTGTGTGCTCTTGCCATTTATGTTACATCACTTAAAGCACATGAACTGTAAGGTCAAGTGACAGAATAGACTGACCACTACACCTTATTTCTCCTGTACCAAACACAGGGCAACCAAGCTTCTGTACTTACTGACAAGTGTTAACAAAAGTTGCTTCACAGAAGCTGCAGAGAAAACATTTTAAAGTTAAAATTCCACTAAGCTAGAAGGCAAGAATGCTGCAGAGATAGCTTTAAGAATGGGAGGGAAATGGAGGAAGAAAGAAAATGCTAGGTGGAAAGACTTCAATTAATGAAAAGAAGAAATGGCAACTGAACACAAGATTCTGAAAAGGCAAACAGAGTGTCTAAGGCTAGTACATATTAAAAGCTCTCAAAGAAGTTTACATCATGACTTCCTGTTTGTGATGATCCTCAACATTTCAGGTTTTCACACAAGTTTCAACCTTCAACAATAAAGTCTTAAGTCACAACCACCTAACAACTTTGTGCCCAATAAAGCAACTCAGCCAGTAAGGAGGAAAGGAAGTACAGCACTTAATATGCATGACTTATCACAGGATTAGCTACTAGCTAACTAGAAATACTTCAGTCTGAATGTCCTTTCATTATGCATCAGCTGTTCTTTGAATTGACAGGTTGTGTAAAAGATTACAGGATAGCTGTCAGTAACTTTCTAGGGAATGAGCATAAAACCAGATATGTTTACTAAAGTTCATAAACGCAAGTAAGTAATAATTGATCTACATGTATTTGATTTCTGAGTGAAGTTATGAACTGAGGAATTTAAGAATTAATTCACTATTTTACATAAAATTACAAATTACACTCAATATTTATATTCTAACCCATATTTGTTCAAGTCAGTGCAAAGAAAGAGGTGCATGTAAATAGATTTAAGGTAATGTGCACAGAACCACAGAATTGTTAAGGTTGGAAAAGGCCTCTACAGAGTCCAACCACTAACCTAACACTGCAGTGTTCACCACTAAAGCAGGAGGTTACAGAAGTCTAAAAGTCTAGTAGAGCAGAAGTCTAGAACTTCTTGTTACAATGTTCTCAAAGCTCCAAATTTTGTCTGTTTGTTCTCCTAAATTGTTCATCAAATACATGTTTAAGACTTACTCTGAAGCAGTCAATATTCAACTCAGCTTATCATGTTACAGAAATCCTCTGGTTAGGTATAAAAGGAATCAGGCAGGCAGCTTGTTAGAACAAGCGGAAAATCCAATAATTCCATTTGTAGTTATTTTACTGTATTTGAATGGTAAGAAAAAAGGTGTATTTTTCTATTTAATTCCCTTGTACATTTAACACCAATGTGGCTCATCAGTTCAATTTTGGGTGCCATACTACCAATTTCCAGTACGTGCAGTTTTATTCAGTAACAGGAACACAACTCGAATTTACTACAAATAAGTCTTCTTATAATATTATTTGAAAACTGACTATAGCATTAGTATTCCTAGATGAGTAATAAAAGCAGCTGAAATTTATCCTTTAGGCTGCAAGCTGCATTATATTTAAGAAGCATGCAAAATTTTGAGCTCAGAAAAAGATGACCAAAAATAATTATATTTTTAAAAAGTTTTGTATATACTTACAAAAACTTCCAGCCAATTAGCCTTTGTAATCTGAGTCCACTGATAAATCATTTGATACAGCATGCAGAGTTCCAACACATTGCTGATTTAGGTTACCCCACTGGAACGGGTGAGAGAAATATCTGAATACTAAGGGCCAAACTTTTCTCACTTAGTCAAGAGATGGTACAGTGGCAGCTTGTTGCACCTGTGCCATAGCAAACTCCCACCCCACGTTTTAGTGACGAGTTCAGCTTTAGACACTGGGCAGTAATAGTGACTCTCTGCTGGCCTTATTGGTGTTCCTCACTGATATCCTAGATTTGCCCTGTGCCTGGCTACTAGTCTAGCTTGCAAACACTGATGGCACAGTAGACCTTTCACAAGAACTCTGCAATTAGGATGGATCGTGGTGTTGCTGCAACTTGGTACCATCACCATCTGATGGATGACATCACAGAATAGAATTAAAGTATGGCTCCACTGATAGAGAAACATACGTTCACACTGCTGGCCAAAGGCACAAAATAGTGTTTATCCAAACACAGATTATGGACTTAGTCTGCAGTTACTTGTATTCAATATAGGATTTGGTCATTATTTTGTTCCAATCTTCAGATGGAGAACCTGCAACTTTTCTGGTGTAAAAAATCTGTAACAATGCAGCACTGGAGAGGAAAAAAACGTTAAATAAGCAGAATCAAAATTGATGGCCATGCCAAGATATTTCATCTTGTTTCACACATATCCGTCCCACCCCTACCCTAAATTATAACTTCTGCTTTAATTAACATTTGCATTTATGTGCAGTTTAAAGTTACACAATTACAATTTATTCGAAGGTAACCATACAGTCACTGAGAGCTCTGCTCCTTTTCCAGTGCCTTTTACATGCTAACCAGTTGGGAGATTGTGGTCAGCATGTCACATACACCATCACCCTATCTTCAGGAAGATGCATTTGCAAATGTGTAACGTTTCTTTTAGCTTTTGCAGAAGTAGAATCAGAAAGCAGCTAGCCAAAAAACAATGAACATGGTCATTAATGGATGTATGCATGAAGACACTTCAGTGCAGATTTAAGGAAGTTGTTTATTTAACTGGCATTGACTGAATTATACTTCTCCTAACATTTAGCAGTTGAGAGCAAACATTTTTGCCTCTTCCTGTTGCCATTTTCTTCAGATTTTGCTTTTTGAGGAAACACCGCAGGAAACACTACTTTCCCTCTTAAGATTTTATTTAAAAACTAGACAAATGGATACGTAACAGTAAGGGGGAAAGGGAAAAAGAAGTCATTAGTAAACAAAGACTTCCAGGCTTGAAGAAAGTCTGTGTAAAGAAACATGGAGAATGCTGCCAAGGTAGAACATGTCTATTACATACAGAGTTTCATAAAATCATAGAATCACTAAAGTCAGAAAATATCTGTAAAATCATCAAGTTAAACCATTTCTTCTTACTGTTTTCTATGTATCCTAGAATTATTTCCTCCTATAGTGTTTACCTAGTTTGGAAATTAAAAATTTAGCCACCACAAAGCACATATTGGAAGAGGAGTGCTCTTCTACATGGAATTACTCAAACTCTGCTGTTTTTGAAATTCATGTCCTTCATAGCATTTCCTTTCTGTCAAAGTGAAATGCTGATGAAGATTTGTCTAGACTGAACTGTTCAGGAAATCAGTGGTATAACTCAGAATTATCATTATTCTGTGAGTTTATGAACCTCATCTTCATTCCAACCTGTTCACATTAACTTATGCACATTAAAGATGGACAATATTGCCTGCCTTCATGACAATTCAGTTGCTCAGCCAGGCATATAACAAATGATTGTTCAGAGAAAATTATGCAACAGCTTTCCAACAGTAATTCTACTTTTCCCTCAAAGCACTGTTTCTTACCTTTTAAACTGACATTGAGCAGAGGAAAAAGTCAGTACAGTGCCTTATTTTGTTCATAATGCAAAAATACACTAAATAGCTGGCTTTCTGGGAATTCTTCAAGCAAGCAACAAAGCAAACTAGTTAGAGAGCTTTAATGGAGAAAGCCAGGTTATTGATTTTTAAATCTGTTTTTAAGTGAGTTTAATGATTGGTAAAGGTGCTGGACTGATGGCCCTAGAGACTATCCTCAATCTATAGCATAGCAATCTATAGCATAGACAACATTCCAAGATCCTCAGCTGTGTTATAAGTCTCAAGGGATTGATCCTAAAAGCTTGGATCTACTAAGATTGTTATGAAAACACTATCTACATGTAAAGAAAGGACGTGTTTGTTTAATTAAAGGAAAAAGGCAACAAACAATTAGGTTGAATTGCTCTACAATCCTATGGTTTTAAGCAACACTCTCAGAGCTGTGTATGAAAAGGCTATCGAAACAGAAGCAGACTCTGCTGCAAAGATGACCGGGCACTTTGCACACGATATAGTATTAGGTAAAGACATTTCTTCACAATGCAGCATGAACTGAAATGAGCCAGTGAGCACAGGAGTTACACAAGGCATTTCGGTTTCAAGACCTTCTGATCTTTTTAACTAACAGAAAGTTACTTCAACTAGTAGAGTAAGGAAGTTTGAAGACAGAAATTTCATAGATTGAAGGTTTTGGCAGTTTAAAACTTAAAAATCTGTTAACTGATATTAAGCAAGCATCCTTTTTTTTTTTAAGCAATCTCAGTATACTACCACGTAAAATTCATCCTTGCAACAGCAAGAACCAAAAAATTACACATGGATTCTTCTACTTGCACAAATGAAGTTTGGTTTCTAACTACAGTAGCCTTAATAGTTGTAGCAAATAAAGACAAAGGGGCTTATTTTCAAATATGCAGTTCCAAATGGAGTAAATACAACATGAATACGATCAACTTATTAATTAAGGAAATTAAGGAAAAAGCCAAGATGGAACATAAATGCCAATCTCATTTAACATCAAATCATGTAACTAAACACTCTTTTGTTCTCTTACGTCCCAAGAGAAAGGCAAGATTAATGAATAAGAGTTTTACTGCATTCATTTAAAATAATGTACTTTGGCAAAAACAGGTACCTGAAGATGTAATAACTGTTAAATAAGCAAAACCTGCTACAGGTGAAAGGACAAAAGGTACAGGTGATCAGAGACTGAAGTATAATATCACTTACCTCATGATGCAGCTCAGCTATCTGATCTTTCAGTTCTCTGATGTACTGGTTAGAATCAGATTTATTAAGCTGCCCTTGAATTTTTCCTTCTTCTTTCTGTTTTGGTTAAAAAAAGGGATCATATTCAAGTTATTCAAAGATCTACTATATTAAAAATCTTGTTTTAACTGTCTGCATATTTTTGTCATGAACAGAAGCTATTCCCAGACACCACCCAGGCACTTTCATTTGGTTGAAGTTACATAGAGGTAACAGTAGCTCAGACCAAGCTGACTCTCTCAATAGTACCAGGTCGGATTCTATGGAAGAGCATGAAGAATTAACAGCTTCATAGGTGGAATCCACATCCTATGTACATGAGATTGCATTTTAGTAAACCACTCCTACAGAATACTTATCAATACATGGAACATATCTTAGTGTACTTTCACTAATATAAAGTTTACATTTAGCAACAAGACATTTCCTTTTGTCTCCAAGTAAACAAAACCATTCTTTCCTTGCATTGTGGGACATGCACTGGGAAACACTACATATGACAAGCTTCTCTTGTCCCGTAGGAAGAATTGTAACAGCCAAAATATGGTGGTATTTATCACGTTCCAGAGGGTATAAATGAAGAGAGGAATGTCCCCTAATACCAATGCTTCAAGAGGTATACAGAAAAACTGGCAAATAAAAAAAGGAAACCAACCCAAACAAAAATACATGAAGAGGAATATGACATTTCCATCATTTGTCAATCAAATACAGCTCCTACGTTTCAGGATGCTTGAAAGGTTTCATCTGCACTGAATGCCTGCAGCACTGGTTTCCATCTTGTCTGTAAAGGGAATCCTAATGTGACTGAACCAAACTTGGCAGAACTGAGATAAATAATCACCCTGATGAGGAATGCACTCCATGTCTTCTGCTTGCTACGAATAAAATGCAGAACAACTCTGCTCTTAACTTTTTCCAGTTAAGTAATTTCTGAAGCAGCCACCAGCTCTAGAGAATGCAAGCACCTTGATTTTGTATAATTCTTTACCTTGACTGTAAACCACATACAAGCAATATATTACAGAAATACAAAGAAAATGGGAATATCTTGTTTTTCTACCTATAGCTCATTTTGCTGAAGTTTTAATTACACTTGAAGAAAGCAAACAGTTTACTTCAACAGCCGAATTGAAAGTCATTTGCAAAGAGAGGTTAAATACCTTTTAGAATAAAAACTGTTAACTGTTCCTCAAAAATTAAGACAAAAGCTTTAATGGAAAAGTCCCTTTAAAACACCCCTCCAAAATATACCCAGGACAGAACTTTGAGGAGAGATAACATGCTACCTTCCAAACCCTTTTGGTAAATGAAGACAACAATTTAGAACACCATCAATGTTGGCAATATCAAAGCAATATCTCTTTTTTCAGGCTTTGTTTTACTTGCAGTGAGGTATGCATTACAAAATTACTCAAAAAATAATTTTGTCATATTAATTCCCACAATCTGTAACATGGAAGAACAAGATCCTTTAATGCATAATAATTCCATACTGAACCTAGTTTTCAAGGTAGCCTATGGCTAAATTCACACACACACAAGTAGTATTAACAGTATTACTAGTAGTTCCTGTCCTAAATAGTTCCAAAAATCCCAAACATAGTCTAACCCCATCATCTCTCTCTACAAGAATGACTACTGGCCTATGAAACAAAAGCAATATAACCTGCAGACTAAAAATACATCAGCATATGAAAAAATCTTCCTTGCTGTCAGACACTAAGATCCCACACAATGAGAATGACCTGATCTCTTGATATAGCAGGAACATATGGGAGAAATGCTTGTCTTAAGCCCTTTCCCTCTGTTTGAAACCTTGACTTTCTCATTTAAGCCTCTAACTCTATGGACTCTACTATGTCACTGTACACTATGCAGTCAAAATGCAACAATAAAGCAAGGTTTTAGCAGAAATAGAACAGAGATGCCAGAGCCCTTTTAAAACAGAAGTGTAATGAACAGCTGAGCTCACACAGAATGTGTAAACAGAAGTAATGTAATGAACAGAAGTAAAGTAATGAACAGCTGAGCTTACACAGAAACTGGGTGCACAAGAGGCCATGAAACAGGCACTCCCAAAGTCAGTCAGTATAAACTAACAGCAGAAGCAGTAACATTTAGCAGGTTGGGTTTGGCACACAAATAGCTGAAAGCTGTTAGTGTGTATCATATGCGAACTACACACTTCCATTACATTTAAGTGGTTTTATTGTTACTTTTTATTCTAGAAATAGTACTGTAAAGTTAATGCAGATATTACAGAATAATTGTGTATTGTGTATTTGGTCATGGAAGAACCGACTAACTACAGTCAGTTGGAGCTGAATGGAAGGCATAAGCCTGGCTTGCAAGATGCCCATTATTAGTGAAAGGCAAGTAAGTTTCAGTTTTCCTTTCAAAACTACAGATTTTGTAGAGCTGGCAATTCACCAAAAAAAAAAAAAAAAAAAA
>VXAZ01007852.1:243450-296592 GCA_013399875.1 Gymnorhina tibicen
ATTCACAAAAAAAAAAAAAAAAAAAAAAAAGAACCCTGCAATGGCATTTTCTACAAATATACTTTAAGAAAGGTCATGCTGTAACTTCCTCTTGCAACATTCAAAATACTAGGGATCGGAAGCTGATCCTTTTAACTTGCTGCAAAAAAATCACATATTTCTAATTAAATAATCCCATGTTCTGTGGGCTACCAAGTCTGTCTACAGTGGATAAATGGGAAGGATGACATAGAAAAAAAAAATTAGGACAAGGTATCAAGAGTTTTCTTTACAGCTGCTGTTCATCTCTGACCAACAAAAAAGATATAGTCTACTAAGCTGATCATGCCATTGTTCTTTAAAGATGCTTATGCAAGTGTGGTAGCAAACCACTGGAAAATATGCAGGAGTCAGACATCAAAGCATTAAAATATTTTTTAATTTCTATAAAAGTCATGTAATTTAGAGAATAAATAATAAGTTAACAGCTGAAAGTTTACATATATCTAATGAACAAAGTCCTTCAAAGTTTTATCTGTTATATTATGATTTTTAAGTTAGCCAATATTCTTTAATATTCTTTAATATTCTCATCAATACATACATTTTCATACAAGTACAAAGTACTACCATGATCTTCCAAATTGTTTCACCTTCCAGTGACATTTCATGTTAGAAAGTAATCTGAACTAAATGCAAATAATTCCCACCTTCTGATGAGCATTTACTAATCAAAGGCAAATTTTAATGTGAGGAACTTAACTTTGGTAGTAATATTCTTTAACAGTAGTTTCTCATTAGGGGAGTTTGACACCACCACCTCCCAAGCCTCCTTTTCTCCAAACTAAACAAGCCCAAAATCCTTGGCCACTCCTCATAGGACTTTCTTTTCAGCCCTTTCACCAGCTTTATTACCCTCTGGACACATTCAAGGACCTTCACATCCTTCTGAAATAGTGGGGCCCAGAACTGCACACAGTACTCAAGGTGAGGCCATAATGCCAGTTACTACACAGTCGCACTGACATAAGAAAAATTAAATTGCTTTCATGCAGCTTAATTTCAGTTAATGCTTCCTATTGTGGCATTTACTTTTAGTAGGAACCGGACATTTCACTCTGCATTGGTTATATACTGTGCTTGAATAGTTTTGTACTACTGTGCTTGGGCAGCTTTGTACTTCTGAGGAAAGCACCCAGATCAACTGTGTGGGTTCAAGACTGAATGTTACGACTCCACTTACAATTTAGAAGTCTGTAAGGTATGAATATCACACCTGTTAAAAGATTATCATAAGTAATTAGTAATCTCTCTTTGTGTTTTATTTTTAAGTCTAGAGTTATACACATAGGATGTGGGTTGCTGGTTTGTTTTTTGGTGGTGGGCTTTGAGGGGGAGCACTAGAAAATCTGTGATACTTGGAGAGGTCACAACAAAAACTAGCTGGTCGCTAGGCAAATAATACTCATTTTAAATTTAAAATTAATATACAGAGAAAAAGTCAGATAACATATCAATAAGCAAAGTGTGGATATTATCAGAATTGCAAAACAATGAAAGCTAGCCAATTCTAGAATCTAGGAATTTGTTTAAAACATCCTGCAGTCACATGTGAATGAATCTCTTTACACCCACATCCCTGGCATACTGCGTCTGCGTATTGGCACCACTGCAGTGGTGCCTACCTCCTCTTCCCTGAAGGGTTTTTAGAAAAGCAATGCCAATTGGTGTTACACACTAATTAAAGATGCATCATCTCAATTTCATTGCTTTTGAAGATTCATAACTCCATCCTTATAGTCTCTTCCAACAGACCAGCTCCACCAGGGTTAGAAATCTGTGTATCAGGGTCACAGACACCCTCGTGGCAGGTATCACCTCTGCTCTAGGGACAAGTGCTTGTTACAGTGTACAGCCAACACACAGTCCAACCCCCTGCCCCAGAGGTTGTGTATATAGTGGGAGTAGCACGGGCAGTGAAGCAGGAAATGAGCTCTATAGATCAAAAAACCCACTGCTAAACCAGAACTCACTTAGGCCCCTTCACAGTTTTGGAAGCTCTCACCTCTCTCATCCTGCTGTAAAGTACTAGAGTGACTGTACTTGTGTGCATACCAAGAGTTACACTGGGAGCTCCTGAGAAGAAAAATCTGCACCCCAAAAATTCGCTCCTTAAAATGAGGAAAAACTCTGTCCACTAAAAAGTATCAGCTGAGAATCATGGTTTTCGTATCACATTTAAAACCACTTTTGTCTGGCTTTCTAAGGGAAAAGCATCTTGCAAAGAAGCAGCCACTAGTCTCAAAAAACCACCTGACACCTACTGAGAACTCCTGAACATGTGGAGACCTTTCAAACTCAATCAGCATCAGGCCAGGATGTATAAGCTGGCAACACAAGAGTGCAGGGATGGACTGCTTAAAAAAGACACTTATTTAAAATACCTGAAACCATTACTGTATAATGGCCTCCCAAAATCAAGTTTAGTACTCATAATAAAAAAGGGTTTATACAACAAACAAATCACCAGAAACCGCCTGAAAAACACTGGAGGCCTTAAGCCAGTTTTTGCTGCTCGATTGAAGTTTAAGATACAGGAGATCAGTGTAATCAAATTCCAGCTGCAGGTGTTTCATCCCAAGAGGAGTACAAGTTTTCTAAAACACTCAATTGTCACAACAGAGTAGGAAAGGAAATATACATCAACAAGAAAATCAGCCATTTTAAATAATAAGAAAACATCTAGGGTTGCTTTCACTTTAATAACTGTGAACTTAAAAACACAGAAAAAAAATGGTTTCATAGGCAGTCAAAATCCAGGCACGCTAGACAGTTACTGTTCCTCAGATAACATCTTTACTAAAAATGTCTGCAAGATAGGATGTTTCCCTAACACCCTTAATTTGATCTTTTCTGACTTAGAAATATTTACTTGGTAACAACTTGCCTCAGCCTCTTTTCAGGAGAGGCTTCAAAATTATTACTCTGTGGCAAAAGACACTGCATTAAAAATGTAAATGAAGTACATTCAGAAGGGTAGATGTGGTAACTACTGTCCTTTCAGTGACTTTACAGTGACTCATTCTAGACTTTCAAAAAACACATCACTAACACTGCACACCACTATTGATAAGAGTAAAAAAAGGGTTTCCTGTAATTTGAAAAGATGGAAACAATTTCTTTACTGAACAGTCAAGTACTTGGAAAAGTTATTAAACAGAGGTCATAGAAAGGCTTCATTCTAAAGAAATAGTGCTAAAAGTTTAAACCATGGGGAGATTACTAGCACAATCATGGATTTCCTTTACAGTTGTTCTCAAAGCAGCTTTGGCAGGGTTAGAGATAGGGTAAATGTGACAAAATTCTCTGAATCTGCCAGGAAACACAGCAGGAGGAAGTGATGTTACTGCCTGTCCAGATCAACCTAACAAAAAGAAGAATTAATTCTTTTCAATATTTTTTGCTTTAAGATTACTCAGGTGTAAAACCAGTTTTTCATATTACAAGTATGCTCTATATCACCCAACTCAAATCAGCCATGGATAATTTTAAGAGGATACTACAAGTCACAAGCCTGCATAGAAATGGAGGGAAAGGGATTAAGCTGCCAAGCAGAGGCTACAGCTGCCCCACTCTGCTTCCTCAAACTTCCTACACTTCCACTGGTCTAGTGCTCCTCACCCTAGGCAGCTGAGTGATTGCAGCTTGTAACTGATTTTACCTTGCCTGAATTTTTCTATTCTTTCAATTACTGCAGGGAAAACCTTAAAAAAACCAAAAAGAAACAACATCAATGGACCAACAGGACTGCCCATATGCAATCAGAAGGAACGCTTGCTAATTATTAGGCCAGAAATATTTGCTTGCTGCAGTTTGAAGCTATCACTTCAACTGAAAACAAGAAAGACTGCCTTCCCAAGGAAGCAAACCTGAAGCTTTGCTGACTGACTATAGACATAGAGGGAGACAACATCCATTCCTTGGCTCTTTTCATCTTAGGAAAGGATGGGACAAACAGGATCACACTGCATGCAACCTGACCAGGACAAGCCATTTAGTTGCAGGGCGTAAATCTCCAGCCTTATGAGGAAGTGAAGCTGCATCTTGAATACTGTGTTCAGTTTTGGGACCCTCAGTACAAGACAGACATTGAGGTGCTGGAGCATGTACAGAGAAGGGGCAACAGAGCTGGTCTGGAGCATAAGGCTTACAAGCAGCAGCTTGAGGGAGCCAGGGGTGTTTAGTCCAGAGAAAAGGAGGCTGAGGGAAGACCTTTTCACTCTACAATCATGTGAAAGGAGGTTATAGGAAGGTGTGGGTCAGTCTCTTCTCCCAGGTAGCAAGTGAAATGACATGAGAAAATGGCCTAAAGTTGCCTCAGGTAAGGCTTAGATTGAATATTAGGAAAAATTTCTTTATGGAAAGGGCTGACAAACATTGGAACAGGCTGCCCAAGGAAGTGGTTGAGTCACCATCCCTGGAGGGATTTAAAAGACATGTCGATGTGGCACTTAGGATCATTGTTTAGTGGTGGACTTGACAATGCTGGATTAACAGTTGGACTCAATGATCTTAAAGGTCTTTTCCAACTTAAATGATTGTATGATTGTATGTAAGCTTCTCCCCAGTGTAGAAATACAAAAAACAGCAGCCCAGCCATTCAAATATCCATCCTTCATCTGTTAATAAATTGCTCAAATGTCCTGCCTAAAGCCCAGAAACCTGCTAAATACATCCACGTCATTTTTGGGAAGGGATGCCATCCAGAGGGACCTGAACAAGCTTTAGGAGCGGGCCCGTGGGAACCTCATGAGGTTCAATAAGGCTCAGTGGAAGGTGCTACACCTGGGTCAGGGCAAATCCCCATATCAATAGAGGCTGGGGGATGAATGAATCAAGAGCAGCCCTGCCAAGAAGGACTTGGGGGTGCTGGTGGCTGAGAGGCTGGACATGAACTGGCAATGTACGCTTGGAGCCCAGAAAACTAAACGTGTGCTGGGCTGCATCAAAAGCAGTGTCGGCAGCAGCTCAAGGGAGGGGATTCTGCCCCCCTACTCTATGCTTGTGAGACCCCCACATGGGGGCTCTGGGGTCCCCAGCACTGGAACAACGTAGACTTGGTGTAGTGAGTCCAGAGGAGGCCATGAAGATGATCAGAGGGCTGGAGCACTTCTAGAAAGACAGGCTGAGAGAGTTGGGGCTGCTCAGCCAGGAAAAAAGAAAGCTCCAGGGAGATCTTAGAGCCCCTTCCTAAAGCAGCTACAAGAGAGCTGGAGAGGGACTTTTGACAAGGGCATATAGTCATAGGACAACAGGGAATGGCTTTAAACTGAAAGTGGGTAGATTGAGATTGGATATTAGGAAGAAATTCTTTACTGTAAGGAGGATGACGCAACCTGGTCTAGGGAAGGGTGTCCCTGCCCATGGCAGGGAGGCTGGAAAAAGATGGTTTTCAAGGTTCCTTCCAATCCAAGCCATTCTGTGATTCTATGTTTGCCTCCCAAACATAAGCTGAACTGGCAAGTGAGAGAAAAATAAAGACAGAGGAAGAAACAAAAGCTGACAAAGTAAACCTTTGTTTCCACATAACACGGTTATAACATCAGGGCTTTTCTTTGTCAGTTCTGGGGCTTAGGTATGTGCAACATCTCTTGAACTTCAGTTATATTTCAATTCCATGCTATTTTTCCTAAAGAAATACTTAGAATATCCATCATGTATTGGACAGCTCATTGCATTTCTTACACAAGAGTTAAATATATTACACTTAAATTATATATTACACTATTAAATTATATATTTATTATATTACACTATTAAATATATATACTAAATATAAAAATAAATATATTTAATATATTACACTATTAAATTATATATTTATTATATTACACTATTAAATATATATACTAAATATAAAAATAAATATATTTAATATATTACACTATTAAATTATATATTTTTTATATATATATAATATATATATATTAAAGAGTTCAATATACTTGCACAAAGAGCTTAAAAGCTCAGCATCATGAACTGAATGCTCAAACAGGACAAGGTGACATTTAGAATATATTAAGAAATAACTTATTAACATCATAATAAACTCACAATTTCTTGCAGAATTACATCTATTATTGAATGGTAGTTCACTCTCCATCCCTGTCATTATTACTAACCAAAACTAAGAGTGACGCAGAAACTGTGATTTAAATCTAGCATGTGTGTGTGTCATGTCAGATCAGTTCTTACGTGGGAGTAGTGATACTCTGCTTTACAAATTTAACATCACTGTCTTGCACCTACACCTACATAAACATTTAAAAGAAAACCTCACAATTTAGGTTAAGCATTGCTATGGCCCATGTGGACCTGGAAATGAATCCCTTGAGCTTCTTAGAAAAGCACCACTCCCCTCAAAAAAAAAAAAGGAAGGTTATGTAGTAGGTTAACTTCCTCCCTTCATTTTTTTCAGCTTTGAAACAGCATGACAGGCAAGACCTACTTGTAATGCTCTGTGCATCTGTACTTTGATTTTATCTGTAGTTCTGATACCTGTGCTCCAAGACTGGCTAAATGTATTTCTGGTATTAAATATTGCATTTCAAGTCATTAAGGCAAGTCCTGATTAAAAGGGCCTCTGCTCCCCACATTAGGTGACAGCAATTACAGCAACAAGCTGAACAGAAGAGAATGGGTGGCAGCTCTTACTCCAGTGAGGAAGAAGTTACATAGATTTTCAGTTTCCTTAAGAAGTGGCTTTTGTTTAAGCCCTGTTATCAATTGCACGTTTCATAGTTTACAAGCTTTGGGAATTCAGGATTTCCAACTCCATTATTACATTTTTTGGTGCAGGTGTTTCAAAGGCTTTTGAGCATGAGCACCCAAAAAGGAAGTTTTGAGCCTAAATTTCATATTTGCTGGCACAACACACTGGTCAAAAATATCTGCTTAGACCCTTAAAAAAAAAATCTATCATAGTTCAATAAAAGCATTTCAAGTCATGTCTACGGTGTCAAAAATAAATAAACATTAGCAGAACTTATTTCTGCTAAATAATATGTTTTAAATATTATAAAGTTCACACTCAAAATCTGTACTTCACAATTGAAGAAGTTATCTTTCATGCTAGTGTAAGTTTGAGATCAGATGTTCACCAAAAACCTAACAGTGCAAACTCATCAAATGAACATCAACCTCAGCCACAAAATGACTTGATTCTGCACGCTGGATACAAAGAAAGCACAGGCACTCTCACTTTTGTGAAGAAAATCAAGAACTTTACTAAGATCAAACTCAAGAAATCACTAGCAGGTGATAATCTGAGAACACCATAAAGACTGGAACTTGAAATGCACTTTGGAAGGAAACAAAAAGCCTAGAAT
The DNA here is from genome assembly GCA_013399875.1 of Gymnorhina tibicen. Lineage (NCBI taxonomy): Eukaryota > Metazoa > Chordata > Aves > Passeriformes > Artamidae > Gymnorhina > Gymnorhina tibicen. The sequence continues at coordinate 250,818 of VXAZ01007852.1, forward strand.
AACAAAAACGTAACTAAAACTGGCATTGTGCAAAGTAGTGCTTGTGAAAAGGAAGGACAACCTATGTGGATAAACAACTGAACATGAGAGAGTGCAATATTATAACAAAACAGGGACTGTGTGATCTTTGGATGTATTAGCCACAGTCATGAAATAGATTACTTTTCTGCACTTCTTTATGTCTCACGACAAGGTATTATAAAAATCCGCATGCAATTCTGGGATCCCTAACTTAAGTAGAAATATGGAAAGGGAATAGGAGAGAGCAATAAAATGATAGCGCATGGATGGTTTGATCAGTCAAACAACAGAAAACCAAGTCAGATGGAACACAATTTGAATTGTGTGACACCTATCCAAAAACTCCCAACTGAACATTAGGGGATTCACCATTTCATAAGATCCTGACTACTTTTTGAGAGATGTGTATCAATCAAATAATGGAAGCAGGATGGCATTTGAAGTTTGTGCTAAAGTAAAAATAATGCAAAATGAGTAGCACTAGCTTTTCACCTACAAGATCTCATTGTCTGAAGTAACCTTTAAACTTCCCTTCTCTTTTTTTAAAATATTAATTTGAGTAGAAGATTGACCTTAACTCAGCTACTCTTTTGTTATCTTACTAGATGATAAATGATTCATATGCAATGCTTACTGTACTTATCTAGGTATTTCTAATGTACTGATCACAGCATTATCTAAGCATTACATGATTTAAAGAAACGACTGCTCTAACTTTTAAAGAATATAGTGCCTGCTGCACTAGAGGAAGCATAACAAAAATTCTTTATGCAAGCTCAATGAAATCTATATGCACGTTCCATATACAAAGAGATGAAAAAGATACAACTAACTGAGAAATCATAGGGAAAAGGTGACTTTGACACAATAGAATAAAATCACTCAAAGGAAAGATTTCATAGGGAAGAAACAAAATAGCAACACCAGGTTTTAAAAAAAGTAAACCAGAGAGTAACTAGCTAGTAACCTAGTAAAAATAACCAAGAAAAACTCTACAGCAGAATTCAGACAGGACAACAGTATGTGAGTATAGAAAGGTCAGACTACAGTAAGACATCATGATTTCCCAAAGCGAAGAAAATTTAAAGAATGGTAATTTCTGGTTTTCTCATTGAGGGAGCAGCAAGTTCATGGGATGGTGAAACCTCCAAAAGAAACTGAAAGAGTAAGGAACAACACAGAGGCCAAAGGATGCATCTTGAGATCCTACAGTGACATGGTAGCAGTACATATTTCTGGTTTCAAGATTTACATAAAGAGAGTAAGAGTTTTACAATAAATCCTCCAATACTGATCATAGCAGAAGAGTAAGCACAGGAAAAAAAAAGGGTTGCTGGAATCAAAATGTATGCATCTTTTTTTGGACAGAGGATGTTCTCAATCTATTAATTGGTAAGAAGTACCAATTACAAGAAAAAAACCAAAACAGAAGTCAGAATTAAAAAGAGTGATTTGCCTTTAAAATGGTATTTGTACAGAAGGAATTATTAACAGCTCACAAGTATGTACACAAGATAGATTTAAGGCTTTGCTTGTACAGGAATTCAGCAATATAGCATTATCCCACTTGGCAAAGCAGTGCCTTGTATTCACAGTAGGCTAATGAAGAAACACAGTAGAGGAAGAAAAAAACTCACTAAGTACAAAATCTAATCAGTATCAAGTTTCACATTTAATGCCATCACTTGTTACCTGAATTTCTAATTCAGCAATATGCTGCTGGAGTTCTGCCACAGCTGCAATGCGGTCTGCCTCACGGAGCCGTACTGCCATCACTTCTTCTTTACTCTGAAAGAAGTCAGAAATGGGAGCTAACTAGTACCAGTTTTAGCTGATTGAAAACTGCACTGCTTTTACCCAAAATCCTAAGAAGAGAAAACAATACACTGCTGTGCAAACTACCACTATTCTAAATTTAAATTTAGCCCATAGGAGTATGTAATAATCTAATAGAAACTTTAAACTACAAAAACCTAAAAAAAAACCTGTGCAGTTTTGAAAACTTGCCGTTATCAATTTCCAGGTCCAGAAAACAACTGTCTTATTTTCCAGAAATATTATACCATAAATTAAGAATTGACATCATAAAAAAAACAGCTCATGCTTTAATTTTGGACTTTATATACATAGAAACAGCAAAGCTACACAAGAGTTACTTATTTCATCATTTCCTTTGTCCTAAAAAATAAAAAAAAACAAAACACAAAAGCAAATGTATTCTCAACCTCATTTACTCCTGCTATCTTAGTCACAGTATGTAACAAAGACAGTTTAGAATAAAATACTAATGCACATAACCTACAATCGGCCTCCCACTGTAAGTTTAACCTACAGATCTGTCTGGAAATGATAGGTAATTTGAGTTTGAACAAGAGAGAAAGAAATGTCCTGTTTTATGAGGCAAGTCCTCAAGGCTTCAGAGCAGAAAACAACCTTATATTGTCAGTAGCCTGGTACAACCACAGAGAGAAAGTAGTGTTAGATAGTTTAGTGAGCAATACTACCAGCTGAAGAGCAAACAGCTCTTCTGAGCAAACAATCTTCTTGATTAGGCTCAAGTACACCTACTTTTATAGCAGACTGGTGTAACTAAACTGTATTTACTGCAAATCAGTTCCAGTACTTCAGTTATTTTAATGTGTGCTTCAAATTAACAGTACTCAACCACCCTTCATTAGACAGTATGGTTGAGATCAAATCAAACATATCAAAGCTTATCTATAGAAGCTACTTCAAAACATGCTATTTGTTTGGGTTATTTTTTTAAAAATATGCCCATAACAGAGGTATATCATCCACAGGATCCAATAAACTGCATTTGTAATCAGTGGAGCCCATTTCAGAGAAATCTATCACATGCTAGCCAAAGTTTAGCTGTTTTTGCTAAATTCTGTTGCATGATTGTTCAAATGAAGCCAAACCAACAAGTCCACAGGATTGCATGTATTTAACTGAAAGCTGAAGGAAAGACTGGCTTGGTTTGACTTTGCTATCAGAGATGAGTCAATAGTGTTGCTCTAGATGGCACTGATGCGTTATCTCAAACAGAGCATGTTCTCAATAATTACCACAGAAGCTGATATGGTAGGAAAGACAAGACGGGGTGGGGGCACAAATCTTATGTTGTAAATTCTTTAGCAGAACTGATTAGAAAGATCAGTGGTGAGTTTCAAGAAACAACTTGAAATTGAGTCCTTGCTGTAGAAGCAGTAGTCAGATTAAAAGGGAAAAACATAACAATACACACCAGTGACGAACATAGTTGCCGTACAGGTGGTATGAGATGCAACTGGCTACAGAAATTTTAATTTCTGCTTAAGCATTTCAATCCATTTTTTAAAAGAAAATACAAGCTCCTGAAATAACATACCAGTTCATTATGCATAAAGCAACTGGGGAGTAGAAAATCCAAATATATTTCTTTGAGACAGTAGAATATTGCTACCTAGCCAAGACAAAAATAAAACTACAGCATGATTTTAAACAACTTGAAAAAACAGGAAGAAAAAAAACAGAATCAGTTACTAACAGAATCAGGAATAATTGTTGTTGTTTCTGATATATAATGAAATATTACTTGTAAAACATCTTACAGTGTAAATTGTAGTCTTTCTTCTACTGGCTGCAAAACAAGTTTCAGGATCTAATGGTAGTGGTATGTCAGTAAAGATACTTTACTGGCTATTGACCATAGCTACTTTCAGAGAATCTCTAGAGACCGGTGCTCTGTCTGTTACTGTCACACTTTTCTCTAGCCCATGTTAGAGCATTGTTCCACAAGTGTATTATCAGTGAGAATAGTTATGTGTGCTAACTCATTAATCAGGTTAAAGACATATTGCTCTCTTTAACATAACATGAAAACAGAATATTGACTACACACTCTCAATCCTCAATCTCTTCAGGATTAATGAGCACCTTCAGTATCAAAAAACAATCAAAATAAGTTATGGGTTATATAAAAACGACATCACTAAGATTGTGATTATTAAAAAAAAATCAGTAAAAATAATCTCAGTATTAAAAAAATAGTACTTAGGAAACCAGAGATTACAGCAAACAAGAAAGTCAGTAGAAGCAATTTCTTCTAGTTAAGATTCAGTGTCTTTTTTCCTAAAAGCTTGTGATGGAGTTTAATGAGTCGGCAGAAGTTACCTCTTTGCTGCACTGTGGATTTGGGTCCCATTAGAAACAAATGGAACTGGCAAGACAGCAAGAAAAATGAAAATCTGAAAGAGTCTGTTGTTGAGGAGTGTATATTATAGATAGACACTTTACTGAGCAGAACCATGCTTTAAAGTAAAAGTTTATCTTCGTGGGACCAGAAAGCAGCAGCTCTGTCAAAACCTCAAGTAGTTTTTGTGAGATGGTAAATCCAAGATGATATTGTCAAAATCAGCAAAAAGAATTTTAGTTTTATGATTTATGCTTCTCAGTTAAGACACAATTTTATCCAACAATGGCAGACAAGACTAGAATGTACATATATATTAGCACTTTTCGGGATGTTGTTTACCTTGCATTCAATCTCTGCTTGTCTACGTTTTGCTTCATTCAACTGAGCCAGAAGTCCTTTGTTCTGTGCAGAAAGATACTGCACCTTCTCCTGTAGGCTGGTAACCTCTTGCTCTGCCCTTCGTAAATGGTTACTGTTGATCTGATTCTGAAATTTATGACAAAAAAAGGAAACAAAATACACGTTAAGGAAAGGATATTAATCTAACTCCCTGAAGTCTGACAAAACAGACTTAGACATCATTTACCATAAAAAAATTTTGATGAAAAAGCATTCAGAGTTTTCCAAGTGTAATCAGAAGAGTTTGCATGACATTTTGTTTATGACCAGGATATTCAAATTGTTCTTAAACAACAGATGACTCATGGTAAGAACATTATTGCAAAGCTCCAATAGATCTGTTTTTCCCAATTTGTTGCCTAGGTAAGGTAGATTTTGTGAATTTGTATCCCAACTACACTATGCATCCAGTGTTACGCATAGTTTTATGTATCCAGTGCTGAGCATGTTTCTTGTTCCAGTGAATTCCTGAAAGCAACATGGCACCTTAGTTGAGATCAGTGCACAAGTACAAGTCACAGCATTTATACCTGAAGCTATGCACACTGTACCACGAGAATGGCATTTCTCTCAGATGACAGCTAAACAGCATAAGCACATACAAAGACTCGATGTGTAACACTGAAGTGAGAAGTACCTAAATACATGTAAACCAGACAGCAGAATCTCTATGCCCCCTACTGACCAAAACAATATTGACACTTCAGTGAAAATTTTAAAAGGTAAGGCAAGAAGAAACTTATGCAGTTGGTATAAAGTGATGCCTCTGTCAGAAAGAAGCCTTCATATGCCTTACAGTTGGTTAATCTCTCTTCAATAGCACGTCCTTATATGCTCTCCTGGTTTCTGGAATTGCTGAACCTTGTCAGGTAAAGCTGTTGTTTGTTTAATTTTTGGATGCATAGATCTCTTTCAAAAAAGTTACATTTAGCAGGTATCTCATGGGAAGATTTCTTAGAAGTCTATTACAAATCCTTCTCAATCATCAGCACATTGTGCTTACTAACTTGAGTGAAAGTTTACTACTGTAATATGAACTCACCACTTTAGTGCACTTTCATTTCAGGTGCTTAGCAACTTATACAAAAAGAACCTTGGCAATCAAGGTATGATTGTCTTTTCTGCACAAACCTCAGCAGGGGTAGCCCATGCTTTTCTACTCTGGCACATGAAAGCCAAACCTTGTGCTAAAAAACCCTGACCAATACACAGCTGCTTTGGTGAGTCCACAGCTTAGTAACCAGATTCATGACCTCCGCAGAAAATCTAGTATCAGCAATGTCACCACAAGAAAGCACACACTGCCATCTAAACATTACTATTATCAGAATTGCCAATTAGATTTGTGAAATTTAAAACCCCTTAAGCATACTTTTGTTGTTATTACACCTGTTAAAATTTAATGAATTAAGACGCACACACATTCAGAATCTACGAACTAATCCAAATGAAAAATTCAGAAAGCATAGTCCTGGAAAAGATTAAAGAGGATACAAAGTTGGACTGTATGCTCTAGATTCTCCCATCCTCATCTAACAGAAGTAAAAAGACCCCACATTTTGGAACTAAAGTGCTGCCTGTAGACGGTGAAGAGCCTTCATCAGGTATCTACCATTTAACACCGAACTTCCAGCATCCAGCTCAATTCACATGTACTAGCATTCAGTAACATACCTGTGTTTCCATCTCCATCATTCTTTGTTTCGTCTCTTTCAGTTCAGCCTGAGTTTCTGCTTCTCTCAACCGCACTGTCATCAGCTCATCCTGTAGCTCATTCACTGCATTTTTTCTGGGAGGATCTTTCCATCTTCCAGTGGTACGAGCTAGATGACGCTAGAAAAACAGCATGTTTTTGCTGATAATGCCTGATCCTTCCTGTTGTTTCCTTACTTCACTTAAGGTCTCAGAGTTATATGAGGACAAACAGTTAAGTGTTCTCCTGTTGATCCTAAAAGCTAGAAACCCATGGAAACTTACTGGTTTTAACAATAGACAATTAAAAAGCTGAACACATTCATTCCCAACTACAGTAAGTCAGGGAATTGCAAGTATATCCTGAGACTTTTGTGTATTTCTAGCCCTTTTTAACATTTAGCAAAGGAATGCTGATCAGGTACTTCCCTCCAACCATTACAGTCAGCTAGTAGCACTGGCCCTCTACCATCTCTAACAACTAGGCACCAACTTCTAACACACTTTTTAGGTTAAGTTTCCTGTGACAGCTGAATTTAAGGATTTTTTCACCTCAGCAGTTTGATCCACAATCATTAGTTTCTACTTGATCTCAGTATCTCAAAACTTTATAGTCTTTTGCTTTACCATTGAAAATAAAAATTCATAGAAGTGTATTGCTACCCATACCTGCCAGTGTTCCTCCAAATCTTTGACTTGCTGCCTTAGTTCTTTGAGACCCATCAAAGATTCTGCTTCTCTTAATTTTACTGCAATCAGTTCTTCTTGTAGTCTGGCAACATTTTCCTCATCAGGGAGGGAGCTGTTCCTCTGCAACAAGGACCATCCTCTTAAATATGTATTTGAATAAAATTGTACTTAGTGAAACCCACTCCAAGAATGTAGACATGGAACAATATGAAAACTTTAAGTGCACATCCTCTACAAAATAAAAACCATCAAAAATCTAAGCTTCTGGATATAGTGAGTGTGTATAAATAACTTCTAACTGCCAACTGCAAAAAAAAATTATAAAGGTAGTAGTTCTAGGTATTCTGACTTCAAGATTTCCCTGAATGGTATCCCTAACAAAACATTATATTTACAATATTTGAACGCATCATCAAAAATATGGAGAGGAGTCTGAAAGGTTTTGATCTAGTTGATAAAAAATAAAGCAAACAAGGAACTGAAATTACACCTTAAAGCTATAACTTTTATTTAGGTTTACAGAAAAATAATAAATGGAAATTTATTTTTTAGGAAGTAGGTCATCAGCCTTTGAAAAGGAGAACAGATATGCTGACAAAGAAACCATCAGTTAATATTTACAAACATCAACCAGTCAAGAAGAGGTCTTAGAGATAAAAGTGCAAGACACACGAGGAAAAAACAGAAAGGCGAGAGAAGGCTAAACAGAAAACAGGAAAACACCAAGAAAAGCAAAACAGAGATGAAATCCTAGTAATGGAAATCTGGAAAAAAAACAAGAGGGGAAGAAAATGGACAGGCTGTCTGACTACAACATCCCTACAGCAAATCATTGGTCACCAAACATTCAAAGTCGAACTGTTTTTCATCACTTTCTACTTTATTTCCCAGTAGTTGTTTTCAGTAAAATCAAGTGTTTTTGCAGATCTGTAATACTATGACAGTTGCCACATTTTCTTGAGAGTTGAGTAAAGCACATGATTAACATTAACAGAACACAGCACAACAGCCATTTATTAGCATTCCATGTTTCAAAATAATGGGATCTTAGTATTGGCAAATACAGGAAACGAGAGGGTATGTTTCTGAATGTTTATGGCACTGTCAGTATGGCCATGCAAGTCTTGGGTTATTCAGCAGAAATTCCCCAGACTCACAACTCATCACTAACAGCAGTAAAGAGCTGTATTGTAGGAATTTAAGGGAGTTCACTTCAGCCACTTTCTCATGTGCATAAGTTCATCATGACAGACTGAAATATTACTGTACATCTGAGTTTGCCTGGTACACTGGAACTGACCCCACTATTCCAGTTTTTCTTCACAGATAAGTTTTCATTGTATGCTGTCTCCATGCTGACGAAGACGAAGTAGTCTCCTGAATTTTGAAAAATACCTTATATCCCAAATTCTTACCCACGGGTCAATACAGTAAAAACTACCACACTACTAAGCCCATCAGACACTCATCAAGCCCCTCAGATAATTGAAAAATAAATCTTGATTCCAGTGGGTTAATCTAATTAGCTAGTAAGTTCTGGCCAAAGCCTCGGTATATAGCTTGTTAAAGTTTCCTAAGGAAACTAATTCCAAAGCCAGTACCACAGGATCTGAAAATCATGCTTTATATCAGGTCAATTATTGGGGTTTTTTTTTCTTTTGCTGTTTTATCTTGCAGTTAAATTTTGCTTCAAAGAAAGCAAGAAATGTTTGACAGTTGGTTTGAGTACGGCTTAAACTCTGGCATCAGTAAGTTACAAGCTAGCATGGCACCCAAAAAGCAGTAGAGATTCTGATACTGAGCAGTGAAGGGATTCTTTCCCTGCCCATAATGGAATGGGAGTGGAAGATACTCAGTACCTAGGAATGGTAATATTGAATCCTTTCTTCTTCCCCTCCCAAACTAGTTTCACATCATCTCAATGCTCACTCTAAGCCCACTGCTCTTGTTGCAGGATATAATTTTGAGACAATTGATGTTTTCTGTCAAGACTCCACCAGAATCCAAGTTTTCCACTACAGCAGGTTTCAGGAATAGAAGAAAAGTGATCTGTTATTCACAAACCTTTCCCAGTGCAAACAGACCTCAGTTTTATTATACTTGCAGGTTTGAAAAGTGTCTTGCAATCATAGAAGCATAGAAGAGAGGTTCTAGAGCACAGTTCTGCAAAGAATTACAGGGACCTGTAGTCTGTTTCGAGTGCTGTTCTATATAGAGGGTCCTGGTTTAATTTACCTTTTCCATCTCTAGAACTTTATCTTGCATCTCCTTCAGGGCACAATGGGATTCTGCTTCACTCAGCCTGGCTTGGACCAGCTCTTTTTCCAGCTGTAGCACAAAGTCTTCACTGTATCGTGAACTGCATTTATGCTACAAAGTTTGCAGAAATATGTTTAGTATGAAGCATGGATTGTTTGAAAGGGGTTTTATATACCAGATTTGGTGGGAAAAGTACATTCAAATGCTTCAGATCAGGAATACCAGTGTAAGTGCTTACCTTATACAAGTCTATTAGTATGTCAATGCAGACTGCTACCAAACATATCCCCACTGCTCTGCCTCTCAAACAACTGCACCTCCACACAGCCAAATGTGTCTGACAAAACTGAGACCCCTATAAGTACTGACAAGCAACAACTCACACTTTTCTGTCATTGTCAACCAAACTGAAAGATTCTCAAACTATCTGTGATTATTTTGTGATATGCAGAAGAAGGTGCTTAGGGAAGACTAGGTAACCTTAATTACAAGGTTAATACAAGTATCACTCAATCCCTACTCATTTAAACTCAGATTCAACAGATTCTTTCCATAATCTTGGGTTTAAAATAAAACTTATGTGTGCTTCAAAGCACAATGACTTTGGTTTGCCCCTTTCTTCACTCCACTTCTTGACTCTCGTTTGCTCACACTATACATATTCCTTCTGAAATTCAGATACATCCAACCAAAGCATTTATATTCAAAAGACCCACTTAACTTTTCCCCCCAATCAACAGTTAAAAAGTACATCTTATTTCTTCCCTGGGTCACGTTAAAATGACTTGTCAGTTTGACAGATTGTCAAACTTTCTTGATAGGCAATACCAACCTAAATCAGCATTTAAATTTCTGATTGAAGAAAACAGTGGGTGTTGAAATCCTCAAAGCGTAGTTGTTTAGTTACTGTGTTTACATAGCTACCCTGAAAATTAAGTTTAGAGGAAAATAATTTAATATATTTTTGGTGTCATTAACCACATTGTGAAATATAAGTACTATGCTTGGATTCATGGATTAAGTTTTAATTAACAATTCAACTTTAAAAATATTATTCATTATACTAAAGATACAGCTGTGTCTTTGTTTGCATCAAATAATTCAGTTTTCTGCATCTAAAAAGCAGTAAAAAAATGAACAGAAGTCTTCAGTTCTACATGCTTCTGTTAGGGTGTGACATTCCCTGACTTTTAATGTACAAGTAAAAGGCAAACAGGTCAAAACACAAGGATTTAAATGTAACTACATGGTCAAGGAAATAATTTTTTCATTTGCTTTTAGACTTCTGTATGCCAACTAAACCTTTTGTCATGACTTACAGTACAATCCAAATTCAAAATCTACACTACACAGTGTTACAGTTTACTATATTTCTTGTATATATGTGACCACAGGAAGCTGTAATGGAGGGGATATGTACAAAGCATTAAAAGGCAAAGACAGTTCAGGCAGTTTTTAGTGTCACTGACACCATCCACTTAAGCACTCGGCCTACTTAGCTGTGCATTTGAACACACACAGAACACAGATATAGTATGATCCTTGTACAATTAATTTTCCCTTATACAGTACTAATCTAATTCATATTATTTTCAACCCACACAGTGTTTTTGCCTCAGCAAGCAGCAGAGGCAGACCTGATTTGAGTATAAGGAAGAGGATGGTGGTCAATGCTGATTCATTTCTACAGTTGCTTCACATCATGTAGCAACACAAGTACCATATGTAACAACCATGCAGAGGCAGAAACGAGGCAACAGCGCTTTTTTATTCCCCAGCTGTTCAAATTCATCCTATGATACACACAGCAACTTAGATGGACCCTACATTTCTTGTTCACATTGTTTGTGCTACATACATGAGAATGTATGAATGAGAACAAATGCAGTATTCTCTCTCTTGCAAGGTAAGAAGTTCTCTAGTATTTTCCAGGACATGGAGAGAAAACAGCAGATTTGAAGAGCTGCATACATGCTGATTTTGCAATCATGTAAGTGTATTCTATAAAAATCTAATTGATGTTTATCAAATAATTAGTAATGGAGAAAAGTTATTAATCCAGTTAAGTTATTCATCCAGTTTCAGGCATGAGTCATGCCTTCTTTAAATCTGTCTTTAAATTTCGCTTGCATAAGGAATATGTTAAGAGTACTTATTTATTTCACCACAGCAAACTCTAAATGAAGTCTTGATATACTGCAAAAAACCCCAGACAAGATCAGAAAAGACTGAAGAAAACAAGACTCGCAAATTAGAAGTTGTGACTTTTACTACTTAGTAAAACAATGCACAATTTCAAAAATGTAGTGCATAAAAGTAACAGAAGGTTATAGTTAAAACAATGTTTGAAAATGACTTTTAAAATTGACTGCAAGAAAAAAAATCTGCTTTTATATATTTGCCCTAAGCCCTAGAATTTCTGACAAAAGCCACAATGCAAATACAGATTTTCAGGCACCAGCCAAACATTTTAACCACAGTAACACTTTCTTGCCTATGTTGAATAGACATATGTAATATAAAGGACTAAAACTGCAGTTCTACAGCCATTTAATTCTGAAAGAAAAAAGTCCTTGCTTGGCTTCACACAACTGGATTTATTTCCATATTTTATATGGCTGATGACAGATATAATTACACAATGTTTCTCCAGTACACTGTACTGAAGAGCAGTAAAGAGATGATTCAGCAGCTGCCCAGCTGACTTTGTTTACACATTTAAGCACTAACTGTAGTACTTCACTAAATACAGAATTCTTATTTTCTGTTTTTTGATTGCAAATCAGAACACAGTATTAGGAAAGTATACTGTAAAATAAAGTGAAGCCTTCCATAAAGTTGCAACACTCATTTACAAGCGTATATTCCCAACATCAATTACTATGTTCTTATCAGTCATTTTAGCATGAGTTCCTGAGAAGAAACTATGCATTATGAAGTTGCTGTAACAATCACCAAATACATCACTACAAATTACCTTGCAAAATGCATATGCTTCCATCTGAATGCTTAGTCAATTAAAATTCTATCTTCACATAATATAGCTGAAGAGCCTATTTAAAAATAAGATGCGAACTAATTTTAGCTTGATTAGCCTCCCATTTATCAGATTCAATTTTAAAGCATCCCAACTGATGAACTGGGTAATCATTGACAATTACAGTGTCACTGGGAAAGACAAGATTTGCATTCTGGAGGCGTTTACATTGAGCAAGAAGCTACTTGTGTTTTTTCAGAAACACAAGGGCAAAAAGAACAGAGAATAAAACCTTCAGCACATAATTATCAGGACTAAGTTACAATAGGCTGACTACCCTTTCCCCTAACTCCTCAAACACCATTGCTCTTAGCGTGCCTCAAAAGAAAACTCTGTATTTCGTTCAAGTCAGGCACAACTTCCTCTATGCAGTTCTTGATTTACTAGTAGTATGAGGAAGAAGCCACCTTCCTCTTACTCATTTGGTAACCCACCATGACTTGGCCTTTGGCAAGTTTCTACATTTAAAGACTAGACAAGCCAAAGACAGATTACTATCATTCATTAGTATCATGATTACCTCTTTAAGCAGACTCCACACTTCATAATGAAGACGTTCTGGTTCAACTAAAAACTCCCTATAAGTACCTTAGCACAGGAAGAAATAAACTTGTGTGTAATTTGGCCTTCTGGTGTTGGACTTCAATCAAAAGAATACTCCTCTACCCATCTCTGTATTCAGAAGTGCTGCAGGGGAGAATTTCTTCAGACACAAATCCAGTAAGCACCTTCAATACTTACCCTTAAGCCATCCAACCTATGCTATTCAATCTCATACAGATAGCATAAACCCTTGATAATACTCAAAAACAGATGCATAACCTTTTTACAAGGGTATGTTAACCTTCTTAGAAGTACTATTGTTTAGATAATTTTTGCTACCAACAAAACTGTGGTTTTTTAATCCCACAGTGCTGTTCAAAAGAGGCAGTTTCAAGTACCCTTAGGCAGTTCTTTTCATACATTTCTATTCAGAGACTCACATCCAAACATTATAGTTTCTGTCATGCTGAAACAACCAATTTGAGACTGCAAAAGATGTAGATGATAAAATATGTACAATAGATACTGTATCTTTAAATAAGCACAGATAAACTATGCAGTCATTTACAAGTTTACAGTGAAATCATTTTTGCTAATAACAAAGCTGAAATAATTAGAGAAGACATTAAATCAGATACTCGCAAGAAAATCCTGAAAAGGAGTACTGCCAAGAACAAAGCTATTGGCACTAGCAAGTGGCAAAAAATTACCAGTGTACACTAAAATGCCAAAATTCCAACTAAATCCATGCATTCCCACCAGGTGGCGCACTAAACGCACGCAGCTGCTTCCATTTGTTGCTCCCACTTCCATGCTTGGAAACAGTTAAAAACCTGCTCAATTACATATCTTACTGATGCACCAGAATCTAGCGAACGCTCTTAAACCACTTTCACCACGCTGTATAATTCCGATGGGTCTCAAAACCACAGTGCTATTCCTTACACTTCAGAATAAGCCAGCTTATTAGGCACAAATCTGTCTATAACCATATGGATTTACAGTCTCAGTTCCACACACATAGACAACTTCCTATAGCCATGTTCACATTTAAGTGGAGAAAAACAATGCTGCAAGCATGGAAAGAAGGAAGCGTGCTCATAATTTAACTTACTCTCCATTCCCACAGTACTTGCCCAGTTGTCTGCCCTCACAGCTCCAACCCAGCCAATTTTGCAATCCACAGATATCTAGGGTTTTGCTCAGGATCAGTTCCCATACCTAGGCAACCTGTCAAGCCTCCCCATCATTGCTACTCAGTAAGGGCCCCAGCATAATTAAAGGCATTAGCTTTAAAAGTCATATTCCCATCAATTAATGAATAAATAAATATAGTATCTTAGTCTTCTAATAACTTTTAATTGTATAGAGGTCATTAACATGGATGCCTCTAAAAAACACATTCCAAAGGTGTGTGTACTTTTGTAATCAGACAATAAACAAATGGCTATCCAAAAGTCTATAAACACTTCATTGCATTTCACTTGCAAGATTACAATATATCTGAAAATGTTGGAAAGCATCACTAAACCATCCCCATCTTCCTAATCATAATTTCTTCATATTTTTCCCCCAAAGAAATTGTTTAAGTTCTATAAAAAGCAGCATTTCACATGTGAGAGTAACAGCTCAGTAATCACTTCTTGCAACTATTCTAAAATACGTATCTTTTTTACACTGAAATGCATTAAACAGACATAATAAACTAGTTCTAGAATGTTGCATTTAAGTTGTGATTTCTTTCAGTCTAACAGCAAATCTCATCTTTACCTTCCAATATGAGACACAGGTATTTGCAGAGCTTTGGTGGAAGAGGTGTAAGAAACTGCTATACTGACCTTAAGAAACCTGGTAAGTAGCTGCAGTATGCTGTAGTTCTAAGTCGTATTTCATACACCTGAAATTGCCAAGACTCCAAGTACGTGGATACCACTTACTTAAAACATTATGAGGATATTCACATCAACAACACTAGTAGTGAACAGTTCATTCAGCAAGTGAAGAAGCTAAAATGTTTCCCGCCTGTACCCTCAAAGAGAAGATACTGAGCACTTTAAGTGTCTCAGAGGAAGTAACTTCAGTCTCACAGCAACAGTCTCAAGTCTTGCACATTTTACTACCTGAAACACAGAGTGCACACAAATACAGTACTATACAGGGCTACTAAAAGTTATTTTCCTGCTCCATATGCGCATAAACCCACACTTTTAAATCAAGTTCTGTAATTCCAAAATCAGGGACAATGCTCTTCTGGTTTAGTGAGCAATAAATGTTAGCATACTCAGAAAAAAAAACAAACAGAAGTACACAGAAGAAACATTAACATGAAAGAAACTGACTTAAATGATACACTAGGTAAGGGCACTATGAATCAATTCTCAAATTTGAGTAGTCAGAGTGACACAACTTGCAATGACTAGAT
This sequence comes from Gymnorhina tibicen, assembly GCA_013399875.1. Lineage (NCBI taxonomy): Eukaryota > Metazoa > Chordata > Aves > Passeriformes > Artamidae > Gymnorhina > Gymnorhina tibicen. Next base: position 266,058 of record VXAZ01007852.1, read on the forward strand.
TCTTAGCATTAAGAGCTATCAGAGGTTGTATGTGTGGGTTTTTGTTAGTATTTCTTTTTTGGTGGAAGGGTTTTGGGTTGGTTTGTGGGGTTTTTTTGAGTTTTTTGCTTGGTGTGTTTCATTGTGGGTGTGTTGTTCAGTTTTTTTAAATAACTCATAACTTACATCTATCCAGGGTTATAAATCTCATCTACCAGTAGAACAGAATAAAATTTGATTTGATCAAATTTGTGTAATTTTAAGAATGTAAATCACAATGAACAGGGGTTTACAAAGACAGCACAGAGACCATGTTATGTAATGATGAGGAAAAATAAACACGAGTGAAAAAGATGAGATGATGTGCTGCCAGGCTCCTTACCCATTGCTGCTGTTGCTGGAGCTCCCTGATGGTATTCTCAGCTTGCTCAAGTTTAGTATTGGCCTCATCACTCTGCTGTTTGATGGTGGCCAGCTCCCGTTTTATGAGGTAGTTTTCCTCAGCCTCCTGGGCCCTTGTCACTTGTCCCTTAGGACATAATTTATTTTTTTAAGCACTTATGACAAATCCAAGGAAAACTGCCTTTGTGATGCATAGCTGCTTATTTCATCAGATTGGTTTTGCAAACAGCACAGAGCACAATTGGTAGAAATTTTAGGACAAGGTAGTACTAAACAGCTGCTTTAGTACTTTATTACAACGTTCAGCACCCATTTAGCAAGCACAGTTTTGTACTTGCATCCAATAAAATTCCTTTCATGCATTATTACTCAGTTGTACATGCACAGATTGAAGGTCACAATATTCAATTTCATTGTTAATACAGTGTCATAGAATCCATTTGCCACAGGAATGTGCACAAAAAATTACAACAGGTTAGGAAAATTACTATAACGTGCAGGTATCGGGTTTATATATTTTTAGTAAACAAAATTAAACAAGTTTCTAGCAAGATATATTAGCTCTGTATTTATTCCAAATCAACAAAGCAAGGATAGAATACAGCATGCAAATACGCATGCATTAAAGCAGTTGGGTTTTTTTATGAGTAGGAAGAGAGTCATACAGTAAAAGACTAAAAGACTATACCTGTATCAATCTATCTGCCAAGGAAGCACTTTCCTACAAAGGAAAAATTCAGATAGGAATGAGGAAAAGGGAAACCAAAAAACAAGGGGCTGATCATAGTGACAAAAAAGACCAGGAGCTGAGAGAAAGAAAATGCCCAAATTCTACCCATTTTCTGTGCCAGCTCTTTTTGCAAAATTAACAACTCTTCATATCAATGAAGGCAACTCAGCCTGAAAGCCCCAGGAAGCAGCCTTTTCTGCAATAGATTTAACACAGTCCATCTTCGATACAAAAAGATTTCAAAGCCAGATTTCCGTAACACTTAAAATTCACCTACAGGAGACTGGGTGTTTTTATCTGAATGGCTTGCTTCCCTAATTAACAAAAGTTACTGAAGCATTATATGATATGATCTAATAGATAGAACCAAGACATAATCTACAGTCCCCCTACAACATGAAACAAAGGCATAATTTGAGCACAGAGGGAACTCCACTAAGCACTGAGGAATTCATGCAGAGCTACAGCTTCCACTAAGATGAAGCAGGGAAGTTAAATGGTGCAAATTGACAGACAAGTAGGAAACGTCAGCTATGACAGCTAATGTTTTGTTTTACTGAACTCTTGCAGTAACTCACTGAGCAGTTCATAGATTCTCTTTCCTTGCCAAACTTGCAAGAAAAATTTTTATTTTTGCACACTGAGAAGCACTACTGTCCTGCAGTTGCATTTAATTAATTTCTACTTTATCACCCCTGAAACCACTCAATTTTTTGAACATTCTACAACAGAGAAACACATCTATTCATAGACCTTCTTTGTCCTTGAAACTTTTATTAAAATTCAAGTTCAAACTAGTAGATAAGAGCTATTAGAAGTTAAGGTACACTAAGGAAATCACAAGTAAATTAGATGGGTTTGAATGATTGAAAAATATTTTAAAAAGAAGTTTCCAACAGAAGAACTTAATGTATTTTTCACACTTTATGATCTGTTTTTCAAATGCTGCGATGATAATGATGTTCAAAAATTCTTATTAATAGATAGTATTTTTCCATTTTGAAATGTTTTCATTCCAATCAGATTGGGATAATCTGAAGGTGAATTCTGAAATTCTAAGCACAGAATTTGCAAAAGCACTAGCATCTGGCAGTTCATCATCATGGACTTCATAACTAAAAGAAGACAATATTTCAAATCTCTACAAGTTAAGTATAAAACAAGGATATTAACTATTATATATTTGCCAAGGGCATTGAAATTATTCACTACATCTTCAAGCTTCTTAAAGAGAGCCTGCTCTTTTCCATTCATTTTATAAACCTCCAATATTAGAAACAAAAACGTTCATAAAATTATATTTTTGGTCACAAATTTCACAATGTGTCCTTATTATGTGTCTTTTCCAAATTAAATACTGAAATCAGTTAATTAGAATTTGACATAGATGGACTGCTTTTCGAGAAATTGCAATGGGGTTTAACATCTGAAGTGTAATATCGTTCAATTATGTCACTCTTAACTGAAACATTACCATTTTCTTTCCCGTGAAACATGAACAACTGTTTGCAACTCACAAGAGCATTCAATTCCATTTGTTGGAAGATGGTCCCTGTGTGCACTTAGGATGGACAGGAATGTACTCATTGCTGAGCAGAGCAGCTCAGATGCAATCTGCCACAGGAAGTGTGATACCAGGATACAGGAGAGGCCACTGAAGAACAGTGCCTTCATGTCGGCAATGTATTCACAGCAGTCCCCGTGCCTACTTTTGAAGTTTCAGTCAGTTACAAAAAAAACCTAACAAAACTCTACTCCAGACTAAACATATGAGAAATAAATCTTCAGATAGTCTCCCCACCACGTACCCAAAATTGCCATGAAACCTCAAAACTACATAGAACAAATGAATGGCAGTGTTCCTGTTCTGAATGTGAATGCTGCAGCATCTCTCTGGTCATTGGTGGGGCTGTCATTTTGCTCCTACGTAAAAACACCAAGCAACTTCAGATTTTCAAAACTGAGCGTTCTCTCACAATGACCTCTTTTCCAACCAAGCAGTCCACTATTTCATGGAGTCTTCTGGACTTTGAACATATGCTTGTAATTCAGAAAGAAAACAGTACAACACAAATTGGGTATGTCAAAATGTTTGATTGTATAATCACTAAGAAGCAGACATAACCTTACATATTTAAAGCACTGACCTTAATTGCTTGGTGATAGCCATGTTATTTGCCTAAGCACTGTTAGTAAACACCAGAGATCATCAGGAAAACAGTAAACTATAATTCTGAGATTCCCATTTCATATAATGAAATTGCCATCAATTAAAGTCTACATTAATACAGATTAAATCTAGTCCCCAACATACTTACTTTTTCTAGTGTTTCAATGCGCTGTTTTAGGAGTCTGTTTTCAGTTCGTAACCTCTGGAAGGTAAACAGTTCACAAATCCATTTCTCAAGTTATGAATTGAAAGTCTAATAAAAGCAAAGCAAACTAACCATTTTTATCTCATCACATCCATGAAAATCAATATAAATACAAAAATAACTAGTGACCTTCTTAACATCCTTTCATGTGATGTACTAGCTCAAAATACGAGTTTTAACAGCTTGATAGAGCAAAAATGAGAACACATCTTATGTTATGTGAAAGCATCTATGTTGCATTAGCTGAAAGCAGTATGTCTGCAGGTGAACCACGGGGCTTAACCCCACACCAGACTTGACAGCCTCCCCTTCATAAACAGAGCCAAAGTATTCATGGTTAAGGGACATGAAAGTGCACTCCCTGCACTAGGAGAGGCTAATGAGGCAGCTACAAGGTTTCCTTCCCTTTCCTCACAAGAATTTATGTTAATCTCTAAGGTTATACTGAGAATTACCTCAAATGTCCCAGAAATAAGAAAGAATTGTTCTGAGCTCTGTACTTTACCAGCACATTTCCTGGAAATTTTAGTGGTCAGCATTCAGACAGAAGAGATCCGTACCCCTCAGAACAGGGCATCAGGTATCAGTTCAGTAAATGCTTTATTCTGCCAGGCTAAAAGGCAAACTCAAAATATGCTTTTCTATCTCCCTTAAAATAGCCTCTTCTGCTAAGAAGCTCTGCTAAGTCAGAAATGATTTACCTAAGTCCCAAAGTAGGGCCTATAGAAACAGACAGCTTTGCATTGATTGGTTGGGGGTTTTTTGGTTGTTTTTTTTTTGTTGGGGTGGGCTTGCTGGTTTTTGTTTTGGGGAGGTTTTTTGTTGCCTTTTTTCTGGGGAGGGGGTGGCAAGAAGCAGGAAAGGATTTGAAATGAGTTAGTATACTAGAATCTGAAGTTACAGTTGTCTTTCATATGGTTTTATTTTGTCCTGTTCTGCAAAGAGCTGTCACTTGAGCCCTGCAAATCTTCTGATTTCAGCTGCTGTTACAGCAGGTATTCATGCTGCTAACTGCCTGGTACAATAACCAACTGCCACCTTTGTGCTCCCAGGTGCATCTCACAGTAATTTTTCTGAAGAACTGATGCCTTAAAAACTGATATTGAAAGGCAAAATGACTACCAGTGGACAGGAAGAAGGAAGGCTGTACCTAACTCCCTCAACAAAACTTTATATAATACACTTGCACATAATTTCTCCCACTGTCTTTTCTCATAGAACTGGCTAAAAACACAAAGAAGAAAGCCCAGATCAAACAACATGCTGTGAAAAAAAAGGTGAAATAGGAAAAAAAAGGTATCATAAGCCTATTTATGTCACAAAAGCAAAAAGATGCAATGATTAAGTACATACAGGAAGTAGGTCAGTTAGTAAGAGGGAAAAATAAACTGCACTGGCAGGTTGGCTTTTTTCCCCCCACAGTTTGTATTAACTGCAAAAGCTCCAAAAGAAAAAGTGACTGCAGACAGAAGATACTACAATTTAGGTCCAATGCATAAGAAAAATCAAGATCTTAGAATCAAAGACAAACCACTCAAGTGCACTCTGACAAAGTCTATCTTAACATGTGTCATACAAACCTCCTTGTGTGGAGCACCTACATCTAAACCAGCATATTTGGAACCTCTGACAAATGAGGGCATCTGTTACTAAGCTTTTGTCAACAGGAAATAATAAAAAAAAGTAAGTACAGCGGGTCTCCAAAGATTTTTTTTTTTAATGTCCACCAGAAGTCTCAATAATTTCACTGTAGGTATCCTTTATGAACAGACATCCAAAATAAAAATGCTGAAAGAAAAGAATTTGGGGACCTTAATTATGTCCTGCAACATGCAGAGATCAAACATGTAACCCCCCATCTAGGAATTCAACTTATTCATAAATAAATTTGTTGAGGGTTCCTTACTTTAATTTCAACTTGTTCTTCCATTTCTTTTGTCTTTATTGTAGTGTATTCTTTTTCTAGCCTAAAAATTAGAAATAGTAAATTATGATCAGTAACATTGAGGATAATTTACTTGTTGGTGTAATACCTAACAAATAACAGTAGAACAGAGACACAGATTATTGATATTTCTTCTGAAATGCACTCCTGTAAATGCTTAGGCTGGACATTAAATTGAAACACAGATTTCAGTAGATACAAACAGACTGAACCAGCACTCTGAAGTGCAGGAGCTTGCTTGAACACATTACAGTGGCAGCGATTTGGAGCTACTCTGTACTAACCCCCTGATGTAACACAATCATCAATTCAATAGATTCAGCCAAAAGAAATCAGAGCTTGGAAAGCCTGGAAGAAAAAGATGCAAAGAAATCTGAGAAAAATACCTCAAATATAAAACAATTTTGGCCTCTCCCCAGCAAACCAAAGTTGTCCCAATGAAAAAGGTGGCAAGAAAAACCCACAAGCTGAGATAACAATGCCTCCAGAGAAGGCAGACCAGGAAGGTTCAGATTTGGAATGGTAGGATTTTCAACTACATACACTTGTATTGGTTTGCAAAGAAAATATTTTTCCTGAAAGCTTTGTCGTTACTTCTTTTTTAGAGAAGACTGCTCAGTCTACTGATCATAGGCTGCTGACAGAAAAAAAAGAAAAAGATTGACAAATTCAGCTTGGAAGATCATGGGCACAACCTGCAGTGCAACAGTGAATGTACGATACATTACAACCAATGGGTGACCCACCGAGCTTAACCCTGGCATATCACAGTATTTGCCGCTTGGCTAATCAAAACAATATTTACCAAAGAGAGAAGAGACATGCAACTAACCTTAATAACAACAACAAAAGTAGTGGTATTCTCAAGATTTCAAACCCCAAATGAAAGTTATTTTACTGTTGTCAATTGTATTACAAAGTTTTATCAATTTATATTTTAAACAGCACTAATTTTGACCATAAATGCACTCCTTAGCACCGTGAATACTGAATACTTTTCCAGTTCCTGAGAACTAAGATCTTTAGAATTTAGGCCAGATCATAAAATTTTCATCTCCTTTCCCTGCTTCACCCTGAAAAAAACCAAAATAATCTCCCCTCCCTTCAAAAAAACTACCCCCTACCCAGTCTTCCTATTGAGTTCCTTTTTACAGAAGTGCTGTAATTCCCCATAACTTGCAGTTTTTTTCAAAAGCTTTTTTAGTTATTTTTGTAAATGAGATATAGATTTATCATATTTAAGAAAAATAGCAAATACTATTTTAGAATAGAGAGAACTTCAGTTTTAATTGTTTATATAGTATAAAACCCCCAAAAAATGTAAAGATGGAAAATTCAAAATGAAACATTAAATAACAAGTCTTAAGGGTAAACAAACAGTAACTCAGCAACAGTATAATCTATTTTCTCAAAAAGTTATACCTACTTTTTCATTTTTTTTGCATTGTATTTGACTTGGTAAGACGCTTGGATTAATTTGTCTGGACCACTGTCAAACTGATGTGGAATGACCTTTTGAAAGTGCTAAAAGCAATCAGAGCACAAGATTACATATAATTAACAGCTGCAAGGAAATATACACACACTACACATCTCAGATATCTCTTAAAATTATTATAACCATACCTTACCTGTAACATTCCTTCCATGTCAAGTTGCAGTAATTCTGCCTGGTTCATCTGAAGTAATGCTAAACCTACTCGAAATACTATCTCTAAACCCTGAAAACAGAAGTTAAAAAATATCCAGCAATTATTTGTGGCATTGTCAACAGTACAGTTACTCTACTATTTACTAACATTGGAAATCTCACCCAAGTAAACACAAGTAAAATGTCTACTGAAAAAATTTCTCAACAAATTGCTTCTGGGTTTCTTTTTTTGTTCCAATGACAAGCAGTCTGGCTATTTGTCCTGATGCCAGACATCCCCCTCAGAGAAGTTAGTGGTGAGGTAAAATCTCAAGTGACAGGAATTCTCTAGGTCAGCTCTATCAAACATTTTAAGTATATCTAGTAGAAAAATCCTAAGTACTTCTCAAAAAAGCTATTTTAATTTCAGACATGGTACAATGCAGTTAAACTATTGAAAAAGATAAAAGGTAATGTCTCACTATACACCCTATCTCAGACATTCCTGAGGGCAAGCTGAAAGGATCCACCTTGGACTTACTGCTTTCTAGAAGATGACTGCAGAGCAAGCTTAAGCTATGGTTTGTTACTAGTTATAATTCTGCAAAGCTCTAACCCTAAACACAACATAGGTGTCTGTGATAATGACACTGAGTAATCCCCTAAATTTCTTTGGCAGTGATCATCATCTGGACAATAAAAGTTACTAACACTCCCTCTTCTTGGCTTGCATATCCCCAAGGAACTTTAACCTTGGCCTGAAAGCAGCATTAGTTTCCACTGTAAACTCACCACAATACTGAGAAATGGATGTCCCTGCTGAATGCAACGCTAATGCACTGCATCCAGAAAGAACAGATTTGGGAACACTTCAGCAGGCTTCGAGCACAAAGCTACACACAATATCAACATTCAATGACTTAGTTGCTCTTCCTTAACAAACTGCACACACAGTTAAAATAAAAATAATTTCCCTTTCCCTTAAAATAATCTGACCAGCATAAGATATAAAAAGCAAGACTATGAGATTTGTCCATCATTATGGGATTTATACCACTACCTAAAAAACTGCTTTCAACAACTACTCTCGAAATACAACATACAAGTATTTAGTAGTTACCTCAGACATAAAGATATCAAATATTCTTGTTGCAATTGGTAGTGGAAAAGTTGTAAGGAATATAGTTAAAAACCATGATGATGCATACATAGAAGTGTGAAAACTCTGAGACTGAAAGTGCACATAAAGCTCTGGAAGATGTTCCTGGAAAAGAAGAGGAATGAAAAAACACAAGTATGTTAAGAGTCTGCTTGTAGTTTTAGTGCAGACATGTTTTTGACAAATTTTGAATACAAGAAAATAATTGATATTTAGTACAGTTAGCAGCTGTCTGTACTAGCAACTGGACTAGGAAAGATATGACTCATCATTACCAAGAACCATGCAACAGAAGTCCCAAGATAGAAAGTCCTGTAGAATGTCTACCCGGGAAAGCAGATTACAAAAACACTTCCTGATCCTAAAGGGAAGTCAAGCTTGTAAATCCCAAGTAATATCTAGAATGGGCTACTAAAAAGAGCTGACAAAATCTAAGGCTATGTGATATCTCACCCCTGATCATCATGTTAGAAACTGAATCACAAAACAGAAACCTATTTTCCTCCATCAGCCTGATCAGGAAGAACCTGCATTCCAAATCTGAAAACTATTTCTATTCTACATATGAGGGTATCTCCCAATTTTCATCTTTTAAGATACTATAAATTGACTATGAAGACTTTGACTTTCAGAGTCTTCAAACAGAATTAAACATTCATATGCTTAAACTGCAGCAATACAAATCCCATGTTTTGGTATTTAAAGCCAGTCACTGTCTGCCAAAGGTTAAAGAAAAATTGCTCACAGAGCCACATGCATTTATTTCTGAAGTTCTGCAACTAGCTGTTGTCAAGAGTACAGCCTGTTAGCCAACAGACATGCCTGCTCTTGAGCTGTAATCCCCAAGTTCCTTACTAATAGTTACTGAAGAGCAAGTTTGATAGATTTTGTATGTACCTGTATCATGCATTCAAACTGGTACATACAAAGGCCCAGTTCAGCCATGCTTGGTTTAAAGAGTTCTCGTAGTCTGTAATCTTGCATTAATTTAACAAACACACAGAATGCCTCTTCTTCTGGCATCTATATTAAAAATAAAAAAGCACAGTAAAAATTCTGGACAAATATAACAATATATCAGAGTAAGTGCCTGGGAGGATTTAGGGTTGGGGTTTTGTGTGTGTGCATGTGCAAGCAGTAGAGGGGTTTTCTTTGGTTGTTAGTTTGTTTGTTTTGAGGTTTTTGTTTTGTTTAAGGGATTTACAGCCAATTACTCAAACGAACTTTTGTATATGCTAAATTCTAGCAAATAATTTCTAAACTGAAATGGAGGTCTGCAAGTTTTATTATATACCCTACTTTGTCATAAACCAAAAACCAGTAATACAAAGGCAGCTTTAAGATAATCAAATAAACTGTGAAGTTCCATTTGAACTCTGAGGAGATTCCATGTAATAGAACAGAAATGAGAAGTTCATTTATTTGTGAAGTATCAGTCACCAAAATAGCTTGCAAGCTTGTAATCCTACCTTAGCTCTGAGAAATAAATATATTCTCCCACTCCAATACAGTATCTTGACAAATAGAATGACACAAAGTAAATCTCATTTCATCTGCAGAGTAAACAGCTGCCCTTGACAACTCCATTTTCACAAAATTGTGAAGGAAAACCATTGCAAAACTTCCCAATAAACCACCACAGTATATTACTCAGTCTAGCATGGATTTTAAAGGTTCACATATTTTTTAACATTTTTACCTGCATAAGCAGTAATCCAACTATAAAAGCGCTTCCTTGACAGTATCCAACCTCACGATCCACCAAAGAGTAAGCCTGGGAAATAAAGTTCAAACTCTCAACAATTAGAACTTCTTTATCAATAAAAAGTAATCATAGCTTATCCTGCTAATAACTTACTCTTCCTCTCCCCAAATCCAACAAGGGCAGACATCCTGTCCACAAGTTTTAGTCAGACATTCTAGTTTCCACCTGCTGCTGCAAACTCTGCTCTCTGATCACCTACAAAGCTAAAACTAAGGCAATACCTACCAAAAATACAGACAGTTTTCAACTACAGGAATTTGCCAAAAGATAAGAGAGACCACTCTCACAAAGTACTACTTTTATAGGGGACAGACCAGACAGTGAAACAAGTTCTCTTCAGAAAAAACATGCAGTGCATTTTTATTTATAGATGGGTAAATCGTGGTGATCTCCATGCTTGTGGCATCTTTGTTTTAGAGTTACAGAAATTACTATGATTTGGAAACCTACCAACTTTTCTGTTGAAACTATGTTCTATGGAAAAGTCTGACCTTCAAAGTTTAAGCTCTAGTGAAGACTAAATAATGCAAACAATGTTACGTTGGCATTTTCATTTCGTGTTTGGGCACTGGAACAACTGCACACTAGCTTGTAGCTGCCATTTGCTGCTGCCACGTGCACTTCAGAAATACTTGCAAACTGAATGCTAGTTCTGATTGCCAATGTTCTTGTTTTGGGCAACGCTGTTGACTTTAATTCACGGCACACTTCATTCCGTAATACTATCAGCACTTAGTACGTGACTTTGTTTTGATGCCAACTTGGTTTTACTTTGTGAGATGCAAAAAACTTACAGGAATGCCACTGAAACTAAAATGGGATTTTTTTAAACCATTTCAATGCCTATGGTTTAAAAAAGAGTAAATTGAAAAAAACTTACAACACAAGAAACTGGTGCAAATTCACTATATACAAGGCAATCCAAGCTGGTGCATGTTCTTGCTAATGCATTTTCAAGGGCTGAAATACCAACTCACCTTCATTACGTTGAACAAGACCTCCTGCCCAAGACTATCTTTTTCTTTGAAAAAATCATGTTCAGGGTATGTTCTAGCAATATCCCTTCTTATTAATTTTTCACAAGGAGATGTCATTTTCAAAAGCTCTGAATACTGATCCTTAATTGGCATGCTTTGAGCACTGCATAAAAGTTGCCAAACAATTGCTCTGAAGTGATGAGGTATCCCTTTTCGAACCAGCTCCTAAAGCACAGAAAGACAAATTAATTTATATTTCCTGAAAATATTACAAAAAACAAAGCTAGAGGAAAAACCACTTCAAATCAAGTTCCTCACAATTTCAGAAAAAAATTTACATCATGGGAAAAACTACTCATACAGTTTATAACCTCAATTTTAGTGGGATTATTAAGTTAAAAAAAGTAAGCAGTCTCAATCATTTTTAGTGGCTAAATGAGCTACTGAAAGTAGTCCCTTATCCATGGTAAGCTACATGAAAAACTGAATATTCAAATCATTTTTTACAAGAACTTAACCAGAATTATTCCCTTAACCAGAATACAATTGTGTCTATATTTCACGAAAGATTACTGAAGATAGCACCCCTAATAATATTTGTAGTAATTGACATCTAAGAAATCACTGACTAAAAATTATTTCCAAAATAGGTAAATGACAAAAAGTAGCACAGCCAACTGCAACAAAAAATTTGCACAGTACAACTAACAGAAGTCATTTACCAAACTTCACAGGTTGTGTCTAATTTCTCTGGTGTGGCAGTATTTCCAAGTTATCTTCTAAGAAAGCATTTAAATGCAGTTTCAGACACTGGACCAAGAAAACATTAAGTTTACACCTACTAAATTAACTACATTTACTTTATCTTCCAAAAAAGAATCTGCTAGGTATTATACGATTCAAAGATGCCCAAATGAGTACATCTAAGGACCTGTTACTTGTCCTTTAAGAAATCACACAGACAAGCAGTCTTGTTGCTTGATCGGAAAACTGAGAAAGAAGCATTATTCAGGAATTTAACAGACTGTCTTGGTCGTACGTTCTGCAGCTAGAATCAGTCTGACCTAGAAGATTGTCTCTTCAAGACTATTTCCTTTAATAACTTTTTGTACCTTAAGAACTGTTATCAAGTATTCTGTCTCCTAAAAGCTAATTTCTTTCATTATTATTTATTCTGAAGCCAGAGTAATGTCCCATTCTGCATAGCTTCCTCTTCTTCCTGTTTGTTCCAGATATTTCTCCTACTTCTCCAACATTACAATTAATTAATGCAACACTGATAACTTGCAAAGAGACTCTTGCTTTCAAGTTTTGTTTCTCTTAAGCTTGAACTCTACTGCAGGAGTTTTGCCTCACTGACCTCCATTTTCTAATATCCCTAAGCTCTCAATCCATCCTTCTTCAGAACCATCACAGTAATGCCACTCCAACTCCTGTCTACAACACAATGAGGTGTTATTTCCTAAAACATTCCCAACTCCAAGACAAGAACCCTAACACATCAGCTTTACACAACTATCTCTAGCTATCCTTTGTCAACAACACAATGGGACTGCACATCAGTCAAAAGCCTCAAGGGCTACTAATAAAGCAAGAAACTTCTTGCTAATGCCTCGTTAAGTTACCATGTACCTGCTTGACAGAATAATAGGGTTAACCGCTCCAACTTTCCTAAAAGGAACAGCAGGAAAACACACCTACTGGGCAGCACTAAAATGATGCTATTCTACACAGTGTCATGTGAACTGAACAGCAGGACTTAAGTCATCCTTCAGAAGCCCTCCACAAACAGGAAGCAAGTTCTGAAGTGGATTGAGACATTAAAAGGATGGAATATATCGTCTTTGGAGGAAGGTATAGACACATCTAAAACCTAAAAACTTACCAGTTTTCTAATAACCTAAGACCAGCTTTTACAGCCAGGACAAAAAGACACCTATTCTGCTACCTATGTACCTACTGGCACCATCAGGGAAATAGGTATGGATGCACTGATATTCCATCGTAAACGCAGACTGACAGTTAAGGCTGATTTCTGACAAAAAAATACAGAGAATTATTTAACAGCAAAGGAAAACTTGGCTAGTTTTCAATATAATATTAGTCAGCAATATAATTAAGTATTCCCTGAAAGTTAGTCAAATACTCCTCAAATTGTACTTGGCCAGCTATAAAAACAAGTGATACTTGTGACACTTGAAAATGTTCAAATTCTAACTAACCAGATCTACTTATTACCATCTCACTTCTTTCTCTTGCCAGGTTCATGTGGCCTTCTTTTCATGGCCTTTTGGAACACCTTTCCAGAAACTGCTTTCCCTATGCAAGCAGGAAATCTTGAGTTCATTTTCTTCCCTTGCTTCCTCTCTCAAGTCATGTTCTCTCTTCACAACTGCTTCATATAAAAGATACTTTAGCCCATTGTTCAGCCTTCCCACAACCTATTCATAGACACACATTTCAAACTGTTCAAAAGACCCTGACACATTTGTATTCTGCACATAAAACTACAGACTACAGCCAATAAAGAACCAAAGCAGAACAGACTTGCCCACTAACAAAAAAATCCCACGCTGCTGTACTTGCTGCCACTGAAACATGGGTATGTTCAAATGCACTAAATGCTTTTTAGTTTGAGTTAAAAGTGTAATTGAACTCCACTTCTGTACATGACCACAACTTACCCAGACTGGACACACTGGTCAAAGTTCATCCAATCCATCCAGAGTTTAGAAACTATGTGTTCTTCTGCCTAAGGTCATCTCTGGGGTCAACATACTTGGCATGCACAAAAACCTAAACTCATCGGAGCCTCCGAATAGAATTATCAGCTCTCCTCTCCTATTAAAAATGCTTTATAAAGAGAGCTGCTCAGTATATAGCAGCATAGCATATATATACATAATCATAGCATCAAGCTATCAGATGCCCTTAAGTTGATTTTCAGCAATTCCATTTTTGGAAACACAATGCTAATCATCCCTGTACTCATGGAAATCTCTCATTAGAGGTAAACTGAAAGCTTTAGTATTCAAGATAGAGTAAATGCATTTGTTTTCAGCAGGAGACATTTGCTGGATGTGACAGCACATAGGAAGGTTACATAGGAAACACTAAAGCTTAGGGATGGAAAGATTCAACTGAAAGTTTCTATTACATATTTATTTTAAAAAGATAAGCCCAACACAAAGATAAAACAGTATCACTTATATCACATTACAAATGTATCCGAAAAACCAGTTTCCAATTACTACCTTAACTTGCTTTTCTTTCTTTTTCCGTACATCTTCCCATTCATTCACAATCCTCCCCCACAGGATCCATGAGTCTTCTTCAAGATGGCTGAGATTGCTAGAAGCTGATGAACTAGATACAAGAGAAGATCCACTATTTCTTCTTGACCCATTTACTGATCGTAAGGATTTGCTATCCGTTTCCAAGAGTCTGCAAAGAAAGCACACAAAAACCAAATTCAAGTTCTTCTAATCAAAGGATCACACTATTAATTGTTTTCTTCACAAAGAACGCACGCAGAAGTTCAGTGAAACAGTTTTACCAGCATTCATTTGGACTAAATGTGAAAAGAACTGTTCAGTGTTACTGCTTTCTCTTGAGATCTCAAGTAAATCTGCAGACAGAATAGTTCACACTGCAGCATTTTAAGAAGCAGATAAAAATGTCAGCCACAGCTGTTATGCATCAGACTGACAAAGAGAACCTAAGGAAGTTAAATATTATTAATGATAACATCAAATGTCAAAGAATTTTTAAAAATACAGTCATTTAAAAGACAAAAAATTAGCCTCCTAGAAGTCTACCTGATTACACTTTTTTAAAATTGACAGTGTAAATAAAGACAGAACAACTAAAACCTTCGAAGCAATTTTAAAACAACTGACATTTGCTGACAGCTGTTCGCAAATCAACACAGTGTTTTATAAATGCACAGGAGAAATCCCAGACCTACAGACCAAGGACCAGGCAACAGAAGTGATTAGTAGAGCTTATGAATGTGTAATTAAAGTGAGGAGTTCAAATGTGAGAACCTCTGAGGTTATCCAGCAGCAAAGTATAAATAAAGATGTGTCAAGTGCTAGACAAGTTCCTGACGATACTTCCCTGTGAGCTGGTTGCCGTGGCCATCGACTTGGCAAAAAGGCAATGCTTTGTTTATCCTCAACTAATATTGAGCCCCCTAAGCAGGGGGGAAATTTTTAGACCATGTGTTAGGTAAGAGCAAGAATTCAGACTAACTTGAAAGTGTTTCACAATACCAGGAGTTTCATTTGTGCTTTAACATCTAAGAATTCCAACATCAGTACATCAGAGCCACGTGGTTGAATAATTTCTCAAAAACCAGCAGGGAAGTTAATCCCTCAGCATTTCAGCAAGGTCAGGTTATGTTTCAGATATTTAATAAATTATAACCCGATGCATATTGTATCAGAGATGGTACAGAAATCTCAGCATACTTACAATTTTTAAGCTCTCTGCTACAATAAAGATATTTATACTAGCTTTCCCTGTTCCCAGATTTCACCTACTGGTGTTTATGAAAGTAAGGGAAAAAGTAATTTAATTCATGAAGACAAGTAGTACAGTTTCTGCAGCAGTATCTTGTTTGGAAAAGAGTTAAATGGTAATGCCTTCAGAAAAAAAAAAGCGAAGTGTTTTCAAGACAAATATTCATTTGGAATTTTATTTTTTAAAAAATTTCAAATAAATTACCATTTATTAATGGAATGCAGAAAATCTAGTTCTGAAGAAAATACTTCAAATTTTGAATTCAAATTTGAAGAAAATCCACTTCAAATGTTTAGAAACTTGGCTTATACTGATCCATAATGAAAATTTAGTTTGAAATTCCTTCTCTTAATCCAAGACAATGCCTTAACACCAAATTCAAAGTAATCAGAGGAAACGCAAGCATAGAATAAACACTAAAATTATAAAGACAAGGTTCTAACAAGACATTTCCAGTTTTCACAGCTTTCTGTAGAAGTTACACTAAATTTCTGTAATTTGACCTTACCTGGATAAACTCATTGTCCTTAGATTTAAAAATGGGAACTTCTTTTTAAAGTAAGTCACAAGTTCTGTGACGTTTAGTCACTGCTTTCTTTCATTTAAAACTATAAATGATTTACTAATGCCAAACAGTTCCACCAGGACTCTGGACTGAGCTTCCTCTTTATTCTGTGGGGACTTTCAGTACAATTAGATTACAGAATACTACAAGACACAGCTTGAAACAATTTGAGTTCTTCCCTTTTCTAACTGTTTACCTAATTCATATTCTCCTTCTCATATAAAAGCCTACAAAAAACCCGAACCATTTACAAACATCCACAGCAGCAGTTCTTCCAGCAAGCAGAAAGAATGGCTCCCTGTGAACAGAGTACAGTTCCTTGTCAACAAAGTGCCACTGTACTAAACTGCAGATGCAAACTGTTCTGAAACTGCAATGCACCCGGCGTAAGAGCATCAAATTTCAGTATTAAAGGGCAGTATCTCACCAGCACTTGATAGGGTAGCCTCTAATTAGAATTCACACACAAGACTGGTGTGGGACTAACAACATGTCTGGCTAAAATTCAATAAAACCAGACAAGATTTACTGGTTTACTTACTAAATGAAGAAAGCTGACTTGAGACAGAAAGGCCAAGCTCACATTCTTCTTTCAACAAGCCAGGTAGTCTGACTGCAGGCCTTAATGAGAAGGCTCTAGATGCAGAGACATTACCCTCCAACACAGATAAGCAGTCCAAAGAACAGTTTGCTTTTCAAATAAAACTTAGTCCCTTTGTCATAAACAGACTAGAAAGCCTCCGATTAAATGCAAATTAGCTTTCTTAAAAGCACTATTCAACTATTTTTTGCTTCTTTTGATAATTTTTCATTTGCACAGCAAGAATTACATGTAGTTCATCTTTGAAGAGAGATGATCTCAAACCACAAAGAAGAGTATACGAGGTCATTCCAGAAGCTTCCTTCTATTGTCAAAATCTGGGCAGATGTATCAAATTCCCTGCAAACTGTGCTGCTATTAGGCTGCAGAATGCAGACATGAGAGACGACGTGCCAGGTGACACACAGGCATTGGCCCCTCCTCCCCCCAGTTACTCTTTACCTCCACTGGAAGTTACTACCCTCAGAAGTGACTCAACAGAGAAAACAAACTAAGCAACAAAAATAAAACCCCAAACCAAGCAACCCCCCACCCCAAGAATAAGAATAATAATAAAAAACCCAAGAAAAAACACACACAAAAAAATAACCACCAAAAAACCCAGCCCCCCTCCCCAAACCCACCAAATCCAACAAAAAACCCCCAACAAACCCAACCCAACTGAAAATAGAGTACCTCAACTTCCTCACTGCAAAGTCCAGCACACTCACAGAAGCTGGAACAGAAGCTACTTTGAGCTAAATTCTCAAACCCTGCACTTCACTACAGCACAGGGATAGCCACCTTCAGTAGGTAACAAAGCCCAGCGGATATCTGCCAAGTCTAAAAATCTACTTGGAGCTCAAGTTGTTTGCAGTCAACCTCTCAAAAACTACTGAAACATACTTGTCAAATATAACCAAATTTTGCAAAAGGACAGATGATTTAGGAGTCCTGCCTCAAAAGTGCAAATGAATATGGGTTCTGGAAACCCAGCATTAAGAAATTATACAGTCCAATTTCGTTTCTCAGTGATGTTGTGAATTGGCAATCACTGTGCACATCAAGAGCAACTGAGCCACCTGAAATTTGCATCTTGAATTGTACACGGTGCAGATAAATATGCACTCATAGAAAGGCTGCCAGGAAAACTGTTACTATACAAAAAAAGGCAAGGTGAACAGAAAAAAACTGATTAGGAATTTACTTTTAATTAATTTAAGACATTATGCGTCTGGCGCCACTAGCATAACAGCAAGAAGGTGGCTGAGCATGGTTCTATCTCTATACCTAGCAGGTTATGTAGCTGAAACAAGAACTGGATAAAAGTGGAAAAAATAGAATTGCAAAATATTTAAGATTTCAAGAAATAAATAGGAATTATAGTTTTGCTCTTAGAAGGTAAGAAGGTTATACACAAGTCTCATCCCTGAGATATTCTACTTTAAATTGGATACTAAAAATCCTGGTCAGTGTAATTTCTTACTATTAGAGGCAGCTATAAACACTCCTGTAAAACCAGGAGAGAAGAATACCTTTTAGAGTTCCACAAAAATGTAATTTGTAAAAACACAGCACAAGAATACAAATTCTTAAACCTCTGGGCTTTCAAACTGAAGTGTTGTGCCATGAAGTTTTAACTAATTCCCCTTTAACAGTCTCTATGCTACAATTGCAATAAACCAATTTTAGTCTCATTACTGTACTTTGAACAGTAAAGTTTTCCATTCACCTGTTCTGTTCCTCAAGTTTAGCGAGTAATTCTAAGTCGTCTGGGCTCAGCTGTGTTGGTGAGGATGGTGACAGGGCGGGTGTAGACAGAGTGGTGGAGGGGGATGTGGTGTGTAGGGAGGCAGATGGACTCGCCACCTGGCTGGCCATTTGACTGACGGTGTGCGATACCGTGTTCTTCACCCATGAGAGAGTGGAGCTCAGCTTGCCTGCAACCTTGTCTGTCGCCACCTGCATCGACAAAGAGAAGAGGATGCAAAAGTTGTCCTTTTTAAACTCCTTTTTTTCCAGCAAGCCTGCTGCATCGAACAAAGGAAAAAATATACAATATGCACAAAGCGACACTGAAATTATTGATTTCTCCAGGACCCCAAGGCTGTCAGAAGTAACACAAGCATCAACAGCAATACAATATTATAGAAGTAACATGCAAGTATGTTGCTAATCCACAAAGACAAACCCGAGAAACTCCTGATGTATACTCACAGAGCTCATCTCTGCAGTACAGAAATACCACAGGATCCAGGATCAGCTCCGACTTCCCATTATAAAAATAAATAGAAATAAAAGCTTATTTTAAAACATCTTGTTAAACTAATGGCACAGAAACTGTAGAAATATAGATATAGAAACAGTCAACTACTTTACTGATAGACACTGAAGCAGATTATCAGTGTAACCCCCCAGGTCACCCACTGCTCACCTTCACTAATCCTTACAGTGGCAGTACAGAGGAGCAGGGGCACCGCACTTCTAATTTACACCAAAGCAAATTATCCTCTAGCACTGCCAGTGTGCAGAAACAGTGACAAAATCTATGCCCATGCATCTACAACAGCTGAAAGTCTCACAGTAAGTCTCACTGCCTCTTTTCTTTCCTCACTTTCTCTTCAGGTCACTCCTACACCAAGTGTCCTCGATCCCCAGTCCCACTGCCAGTGCCTGGACAGACCCAGGGGTTTAGGGGAAAAAGCAAGAGGTGCTACTCGAGCAGTCAGGGAAGGAGTGGGGTTGGGAAAGCAAAGGTTAACTGCTGCTGGTCATTATCCGCTGCTACTTCTTGACCAGTGCAAAGAAGAGCAGCTGTTGGGGGCATCTTCCAGTGAACCCCTCACTAGAGCTTCCCTTCAGCATCTGAAAATATAAGAGGCTTTGACCTACAGTAACTCAGTTTAATTCTTCCCCAGCCCAACTGAGAGGAAATCCAGATGCACCTCAGAGGAAGGGCTAGCTGCCTAGCAAATGTTAAAACTTGGCAAAACCAAGGCTGAAGAGGAACTTCTGAAGTGGTGTTGCTGGTAACTATTTGTTTTGAACTTTGCTGATTTCCTCAAAACACTGAATTACTCAATGCCACAAACAATTCTGCAGTACAGCCTATAAATGATTACTAAGATACTACAGACGCTGAGCTACAGGAAAAAAAAATCCCTTCCCAAGATCCTCCAATAGAATCTAATTAAAGCAAAATTTCAACTGAAATAAAAACTCCATCTCATCATACTGTGCATTTATCTGAAGCACAATATATAGAGACTGAGTGACTGGTTGCTGAAACAGAAGCTTTTATTTGGACACAACATTACAAAGAACTTTCTTGGCAATGAAATCCAGCAGTATTTTATTTTCACCTCATTTCAAAAAGAAGACGCACTGAATGCCTTCAGAAAACAAGAGGAACACCATAGGCCAAACCCAAACAAGCGGTACTCAACCTTCCCACTTACTCTCCAACAACAACATGACACCTAACAGCTTTCCTAGAAGACTAGAAGTTTCCTATTTCCATAGGCTTAGCATTCATTCTGAAAATGGTATCAAATTTTGCCAGAAGTCTTCAGAGGGATGCAAACCACAGGTGAAAATAGTAAGATACCACCATAAGAATCAGAAAGGTTCCAGCTGGCTCTTGTCACTGTTGGACAGCAAAACTCAGGCATATCAAAAGAAGAAAAAAAGAAAAAGATAAAAAAACCTTCGACAACCCAAAACACAAAGATCCCAACATATACCTTTTAAATATAATCTTGGAAAAAAATTGCTTCCAACACTAGCATTTGACACCATCTTTTATGAAAGAATGAAAATTACTAGAGGTTTCAAAATTCTAAGTTTAACACATGCATTAATATTTCACTCAGTCTATATCCTTTATTCACTATTGCTATGAAAGGATAAATTACTGCTGTTTCACTTTGAATAAAATCACATTATTATGAAGGTAACTCATACATCTCACTTAAGACTGATTATTTTCTCAAAGGCTTTAAACTGCTTAAAATATCACAAGTAGTGCAAGTATTCCAAAAATAAATGCTGGCAGAAACAGGGCCAATCTTAACACAAGAAAAATGACTGCCATACGCAGCAGGCTTTAAGAGTCACCCGCTCTAAGAATCTTAGGCATAAAGATTAGAAAAGCACTGATTTTAAGTAATACCCTATGTGGTGCAAACAGGAAGAGAAAACACACATTCAATTTTTATCTCTTCACAAAGTAAGATAACTGGGAAGACTTAAGGCAGAAAAACAAAATTCAAGGTCAGTCTGGCTTATAAATGATGAGGCTTATACTGTACAGTAAGAGAGCTGAAGGGGAGGTGGTGTAGGGACAGAACTCAAGAATCTTGCTAACATTCATTCACCAACATATCACTGGGCATTAAAAAGATTAACTAAAAGGTTTGTAGAAGCCAATAGAAGAATATCAAGCAGCATGGTCATGAAAACCATGCAAGACAGCAGGTTAAGTCAGTCAAAACACTGTGCCTAACAATACTGTTTCTCAGGGCAGCTCAGAGTTTCATTAGAATGTATCAGAGAATTAACACCCCAAAGCTATTCCTAGCCAGCTATCTGAAAACATTGACACATAGAGCAGGCAAAGTGCACAGCTGCCAAAAGCAAATGTTAGAAGATCAAAAGGCTCACAGTGAAGTTTGCGTCGAAAACACATGAAGAATTTGGGGAAAAATAGTTATGGCAGTCACCTAGGGCCAAGCTAAATTAAGAAAAACACAATTCTGATCTAACAGCTAACTAGTCACACCTACATCCTTTTTGCCAGGCTTTTCCTGGTCTCCTAAATATCTAAAGCCAGCTCTCTTAAATTGTCAGCATCAGTGAAGACTCCTGAGCCTAGACACAAAGGTATTTAGCTATGTGTTCATCATCCATTTCCCTAAATAGGATACAGTAACAGGATTTTTCACATTTCATCATTTGACCTATGTTAATTTCAAAATTTATAACAGTGGCAGAAGATTTCACAGAGTTAATCTCTGAAAAGTGATTTAAGACCCTCCAGAAAACAGGTCACTGGAATTTGAAAATGAGAAAACCTTGGGCTGTATCCCAAGAAACCTGATCTGAACAAATGCATACCTCGTTAATAAAGATGATTCTATATTTTTGTATCTATGACTCTCGTAAACTGCCTCCAGAACCCAATATGTATCAGAACACTAACTGTAAAATACGTCATACACACAGTTTTTAGTGTTTCTTTCCTTTGTGTGGGTTTACTTTAATCTGAGAACAAATCAGAATTTTGATGAGAAGGGGAAATAAAATACTCCGACTCAGAATTACAATGTCCAGGAAGTCAATTATAAAACACCAGGATTTTTGAAATTGAGTATATACTGTCGTTAGTAATTTTAGGGGGTTGGTTTTGCTTGTTTCTTTTTAGTACGTGTTTTCTCTTGGTTCCCTTTAAATACTAACATGCAAATAGAACTTAGTCTAAATTGTAATAGAAAATCACTGGCAATAAAGCAAGTTATTTTGATGGCAGTTTATTAGTAATGTTGATTCTCTTCAGGAAAGTATGGAAATAGCAGTTACATTTGTTGAGCTGATTCTAGTGATGTGGAAAACATGGACTACCAATATTAACATGTAAAGATCCATTTACTTGAATCATCTTACCAAATTTAAGCTGCAAATCTATAGTTTGGTATAATTATTTTTTCCTCCTATGAAAAGCAATGTACCAGCAATTCTAGTACTCCTATACTTGCCTTTCCAACTCTTTACCCTCCTCCTAATAAAGACTGGAAATCCCTGCTCCATGTCACAAGCTTTCCAATTCCATGTACACCATTCCATCCAACAGGGTAGTTGTACTTGGCTATCACCAAACCACTGATCACTGCTGCCTCCCACCCTTCTGCTGACAACCCTTGCAACAAGAAATCCGTCACATGCTAAGACAATATGTACACACAGTACACAAGTGAATCCCAGGAGATCTGTACCTCTCCTCTGACAGCACAAAGGAAAGAACTACAGCTTTTACTCTAGCCCTGTCAGAGCAACTGGGGCTCCCCGAGTTACAAATCACAGTGGCAGCAATGAGAATACATTTAGTATGAATGACAGCAGATAGTTTCACTGGGCATCACCACCTCCAGCAAACGCAGGAAAATCTGTATGAGCATTTGGTTTAACCTCCCCTCTTTAGAGATGTGATTTTGTTTAACACAGCATTCTGGAAAGACTCAAGAGAACAAATCTCATTAAATCTTTAATCTTTGGTTTTTTGGACAGTGTCCTCAAGGCTTTCCTAAACAAACATTTCTTTAAAAACCTAGTTATTATTTTAACGGTGATACATTTGCAGGCCTGCAGCAGTGTCTGCCTTTTGCCTTCAAGAACGATGCTCTACACTTCAGTTACAAAGTGTCCTTCCCTTTGCTACTCTGCTGTGGAAAAGAGATTGTAGTCATGTGCGCAGCTCGTAGTAGTAACAAGGACAGCCAGATACACCCAAGTTCCCCTCTTACGATCTTAGCTAGGTCACGGTGATCAATCTAACTACACGAGACAGGACTTTCCTCTTTGCCGTCTCCCTCGCACCTCTGCCGCTCCTCCCGCACTGCTGGAGCCCTCCCGCTTGCAAAGCTGCTCTAGGCCGGCGCCTTCCCGGCCAACCGCGCACCGCAGCCGGCAGCTGCACACAGAGCTCGAGCCCAGACTGCTCTGAGTCCCAACACTCCCCAGATCTAGGCGAGCTCTCCACCCCTAACCAGCCCAGGCTGGAAGCCCCCCGTTAACGGGATTCTTTGCTCAACTCACCTCAGCCAGTTTTTCAGCTCTGCAAAGAGAACTGGTTTCCTTCTTATTCCCAGCACTTTTTGGATGCTAAAATCCAAGTTACCTTTAAAGAGTACAAAAGGTAACCTACATTGGCTGGGATGTATGCCAAACTATCAAGAGCACCATCAGGATGCTCAAGCTATTACTAATTATTATTATTAATGAGTGATCAAAAACAGAATCAACGGAGTTTAAAAACAGGCTTTTTCTTCAGAAGGGTATCACTCAAGAACCTGCCAATTTATCCAAGATTATGAACACAAATGCCACTTCCAGCCCACTCCTGGGACACCAACCCCTTCCACTGAAGATGGCTAGGTCTGGAGACAAGCAGGCAGGGGCACATCTTCCTTACCCTGTGCAGCAGGACACATGGAACTAAGCAGGCATCTCCCAGCTCCAAAGCAGGCACACTCATTCAGGCTCCCAGTCCCATTAACAGCTACGCTGCTCCTGGCTTGCCAGCAAACCCAGAGCACAGGAACACTTCATTGGCATCTGCCTGCCTAAGGTCATGCAGACACCTCCTATTCTTTTCCTGCATTACCCTGAGGAACATTTGTATCAAAGGATTACAGATATCTTTATTACCCAAAAGATTACAGATATCTTGAAATACTGTCTCAACTATTCTTACCATATGACAAAGTAAAAATAACTGCAAGCCTTACACAAACACTACTGTACGTACAATTTACTTTCAAAGATTTCTTCTCTTCGTGAAGAGAGAAAGAAATGGGAACTTCCAGAATACAGGAAGTAATCTCCATACTACTCTACATATAAAAAGAAGTCTGACATAATTGGGTCTGAAATTGTATATGTGGTTTCCAAGCCAGTTTTATGGCATTCCACAGACCCAGTCTCCTTCTTGCTTCAAAGTTAATAGCATTCTAATATCTGTAGAATAAATTAAACCAATTCAGTCAATGACACATGCAAGAGATGTAGCTGGTGAATCAGCCTGCTATCATGCTCCTTGACAAGATAAAAATCCTTATTTAGGGCTCAAACATAGTTTCACTGTAAACTTCATTTGGGTCTTTTACACTACAAATTCATATAACTGACTTCTGCCAAAGCATCAGTGAGAAGTCTTGACTTATCCTCATATTGGTGATTTTTCTTGTAATAATCACCTAACAGTAGTCAGGAACATCATGGCTAGCATTCCCTAGCTTCCATTTCACTTGGTACACACTAGCTCTCCAAGTCTTTCCAAAACAAAAAAATAAAGCAGTCTAGCATTTTATATTGTATAAAATTTGGGCTATCAGAAAGCTTTGTGTAGCATAACTTTTTAAAAGTCATCCTCTGACTAACATGTCATGGGGTTTTGATGGTCCCACAGAACTTGAAGCGGCAGTTCCCATGTACAACTAATATATGAGGTGTTTTAAAGAGGAACTTCATTAGAAATGTTGTAGCAACCCACTAAAGATTGAAACCATTGCTCAAAGTCATAAGAGCAACATTTCCATCACTGACCAAGTTGCACTAAATTTAATTTCTTTCCAAGAACAGTTCCAGGTTTTTAATTACCTCTGCAGTCCAGTGTGGTTTAGTCTGTCAGGCATTGTCCCAGTGTGCTGAGAAGACAAACCACAGTGCTTTTGCTGACACTATCTTCTGTCCATCTAAAGATGGTCCTTTATCAGAAAAAGTTTCACACCTGACACAAGAATGTAACAATCTTCAAGAAACTGAGGCCTTCTTTCAAGGGAAAAGAATTAGATACAGTGCTTTTGTACAAAAGATGGCTGAGAGCTCCTCAGAGCTGCAAGAGAAAATACTGATGGACTACAGTAAAAACCTTTAATGGAGAACTTCCTTTGTTCTCTTAGACCTCAGTCTGGAAAATTTCTTTGTATTTAAGGTTCAGCATGCCAATGACACACACACACTTGAAGGACCATCCCCTTGGCTAACAAAACAAAGGGAACAATCAGATTAACCAGCTAAAATAAAATCAACCATGTCAGGTTTTTTTATGCAATAGATTAGAAGATTTAGGGGTTTTGTCTTTACAGTAAAATGCAACTCAATTATTTAACTGGAGTTCAAGTATCATCAGGCACTTACAAAAGAGTAACACACTCTGAAGGACACATGCTTATAATTATAGCCCTTTTGACAGATTTTACTTTCCTACTAATTCCCCAAAGCGTAGATTCCTCCTGGAAAGGAGACAGATCCAGCATCAACACTACATAAGGACAAAAATAAACAAAAGTACACAAATGCAGTTAAATTTACTATTTAGGTCCATATTTTGGAAGTGAGAAACAACTGAGTCCTATTATTAAACATTCACTGACCCTTAATCAAAATCAATGTTTTTAACACAACTCTTCATTTTAAAAGGATACAAAATTTACAAGCAGTTAAATTGGTAAGTTTAAAAGTATTTAGTATCTGACACATGAAAACATACCATTCCCTGCAACTTTGTTTATGCACTTGCAACTCAAAAACTTTCTAGGTCTAATTCTCCTTTTTTACAGAGACCAGATAAACTTACAGCACAATGTGCAGGTTAGAACCAAAATGCTCATCTCTCATTTACCTAGCTGTGCACAGTTCCCTTTCCAAAGGGATGTATGAAATGAGAATTAGTGGAGAAACCAAAGGACATAAGCATGTCCCTTATGCAGTATGATAACACTTACAACTTTTTAAATTACTTTCTAGAATTAAAAAAAACCCACATGACAGAGGTTGGTGAGGTCCTCACCTTCAGGATATTCCTCTCCTTTAAATGATCGGCTAAAAGGCCCACTTTCTATCAGCTACACTCAAGAGTGAAACAGTTTCTAAATGACTGACTGGTAACCAGCTTTTCTTGTGAACTTCAACTCATTGCAACCTGCAGCTGCTGACAGACAAGAAATGGAAGGTAAAAGTTTCAGCAGTGAGAAGCATAAATAATTAGTAATTTCCACACAGGAAAGGTGTCCAAGCTATCCAGTAAACAGAGCAGATATAAACACAGCTGCAAACATCAATAGTCAATTCTTTTAACACAATCCATGCCAACATCTGTGGTCCTGCAGTAATATTTCATTTTGCCCACTAATTTACTTACCATAGCCATGACTTGCCTTCACAAGCACTTACAGCATAACTGGAAGCAGCGTATTATGGTGCTGTGGAAGGGTCTCCCTCCATGCTATTCAAGTCTGTAACAGGGCTCCTGCAGCCTTCTCTGAGCACAGCACAGAGAAATCTAATTTTCCTTACATATTTAATAAAGAAAAGGGAAATGGCTCTTCAGAAAAATGATGTATCTGCTCATCATCAAATGAAGTCAGTTATGTTCTGATTAATTGGCCACTGACTTCTGCACTTTTGTTTGGAAATAAGGGCCTGTTTACTTGTTTCAAAACAGCCTTCTAGGGGAAGAACACAAAGGAGATCAATGAAACACAGATGATTGTTAGTGTCAGCCTGACACCAAAAAGTTCATGTAAAAATCCCAAGCCCATTTTAACATAATGTGTCTCATTATGGAATTTAAACTTGATTTTGTAGTTTTGTCTTTAGAAAGACCAATCACAATTCTTTCTCCAAAGGGCTGAGAAATACTTACTAAGACTTCAGCCAAACCCATAAAGTTCCACCAGTAATGCATTCTAATGGAGGAAAAAATTACTTTGCTCAATGAATATTGGGTTTTAGCTCTGCCGTTTCAGATAGCATAGAAGCTGGAATTTCTTTTTACTATGCCTGGAAGTAGTTCACTGTTTAAGCTACATATAATCAAGAAGAATGCATGAAAAATGAAAGACATAAAACTAACTTCTACACGATAGTTATGTGGACAGTACATGTTCAAAATGTTAGGGTTTGGCTAACTATTAATTTTTTACACCCATTTTAAGTGACATTTGATAGTTTTAGCTTTATATAACAAAAATAACAGTAAGCACCTCTAACATCTTCTTAGCTACAAGTGCAGGATTAATTTACGGCAACAACAATCCACTACTGAAAGACTGACCCCACCTGCCAGCCTGATGAAAACATAAAAAAACCCCATAGTTAATGCAGTATAAGATACTGATGAGTCAGGATTCTAAGAATATGTCATCAAACAGGTATTTAATGCTATGCTAAGAATCACTAAGATTTAGTCATGACAATAGGCCATAAGAAAACTGAAGAGTCTGTGAAGTTCAATAGCTTACCATACAGCAGAACACATTAAAACAGCCTACTACCAAAATACTAGGTTTGGATTTGGGTTTTTTTGTTGTTTTTTTTTTCCCAAAGGATTGAACTGTAGAAGCAAAAGCAGTACTGGTCAGACAAGATGATAAAGTAACATAACCCATCAGAGACAGGAAGAGTTTGTTCAGACAAAAGAACAAAAAGATATTTGATGATGGCTTTTGGCTGCTTTCCAAGTTGGAAATTAGGATAAAATAAGTGTCCACAGTCATTCCATCATACCACCTTACTTCTTGTCCAGAATAAAGACCCATCCTAGTATTGTACTTCAACCCCAAATATACAACTGCCTGGCTGGGACTGGGAAGGATCACTTCTACAGACAATTAGCAAACAAAGTTGACAGTCACGCAGCCTGACAGGAGGACCACAGCATCATCCCTGTCATCGTGACTGAATGGAGATCCATTGCCTGAACCCTAGAGCAGGCTCAACGCTACCTAGGCTGTCCCCAAAACACCACTTGATGGCTAAACTGAATAGTTTCCAGAGTTCACAGGAGTTAGGTGACATTAAGAGTAACTACAGAAAAGTGACAATTCACTAAATCTCTTCTGCCGCTCCCTCTGAGCAGATGGTTTCTGTGCACATACATACAACAAAAACTCATCACAACCGTGTGTAAAATGAGCAAAGCCAGAACAGAGCCCAGGCACTATCCATAACCAACTACCCATTTGCTGAACCACCACTTGCTGGAGAAGGAAGGGATGCACTGCAATGCACACACACTTGAGCAGAGATCACTACAAAGAAAGCAAGACAGTATTCCCAGCTCAAAGGAATCCAAACACCGGCAGCAGATGATGTTGATTGTTACAAATACATAAGGCACAAGGCTTGAATTCAGCATGCTCTCTACAAACTTCAGTGACATATTCAAGAACTTCAGGGAACACATCTAACAACTCAAAACAGCATTCCTACAATATTTACTATTTGCCTTTTAAAAAATTATGACTGTTTTAATTGGGTCTAGAAAAAATATTAATTAATGAGACTATAATCAAGGCAAGTATAGGTTAGTTTAGAAAGAAGCATTCATAAACTCAGGATTAGTTTTTATTATTGTTTCTTGGACACACCAGGAAAGATTTTTTCTTTTAAACTATGCATTTGACACTCAAAATTACATGCAAAATATTAAATTCTATTATGTCTGTTTCTTAAGCATTAGAATTTTTTTTTTCTATGAGTTAAGGAAGCTTAGGAGTAAGGAAGGGTAAACAATCTTAAGTATGCATACCCCCAATTCAGCTGTTTTCCCCCTTCTAGATTGTGATATTAGAACCTTGAAATAGCAAAGTAAGCATTTTTGTTTTCCAAAATTCACTGACAAAGGACTTGTCTTTCCATTTTTAAAACTTCTCTGTTTACTCTCAGTCTTACCTAGAGAATAAACCGACATAAACTAACTGTTTAGGCATGTCACTTTCTCCATCCCTTCTTCTGCCATAAATCTGGAAGAGCTTTTCTCCTATCTCTTCCTTTCAACTACTCCAACCACCTCCTGCTTACTTGTTCCACAGCAATTAAATAAGTCCACAGAAGACAAAGATACAAAGAGCAATGTGAAAAAACCCAACCAACCAAACCAACATAACCAAAACAAAATATGCAAGCCACCAGCTGTATATTTTAAGCCTCAACCTGCAGGAGTGTAGGAAGAGATATGGGAAGGAAGTAGGGCTGTTTGGTTGAAGGTTTCTTCTCCAAACATCTGTTCCTCTTCGAAGTACTGTGGGGCTGGATGGACACTGACAATCGCTACAGCTGCTGTCATCCCACTTGATAAAATTCAGGCAATGCTGACTCATAATACTGAGTGCTTTCCTCCTGATCATGCCCTTCTTTCACTGGCTGTCTCTATTTCCTCTCCTAATCCTTACTTGAAAAAGAACTCATATCTATGTGTTTCAAAATAAGCCTTAAATCTTTATAAGCATAAATAGAGAGCTGTACAATTGTGATCAAAGCTGAAAACTCACACTGGGGAAAGAGAAGAGGAATAAACAGGCACATTTATACAAAAAATTTTAATGCTATCTACCAGTAAAGCAAACAAGATCCAGCTGCCATCTCCTTTAGGCACGTGAAGCAGAGTGAATTTAAATAAAATAAGGAAAAAATTGAATTTTTTGACAAATACTTTTGGAGATAAGTAAAACATATTGAATATTATCTGTTCTTCTCTGTACCAGTGTCTCCTTTCTACATCTTTTGTATGTGATCTTTGGAAAAGAGAGGTATCCTAGGCTGATATGGAATGCTATGTTTTGATACAGGCAGTGCTAATGGCAGCTCACGCTGGAAACTGAAAATGGTATAAGCCAACCTCTCGTTTGCTATGAAATTGCTTTGGTTATCAGTGCTGACGATTAGCAGGTGTTATATGGAACCAGAGAAACGCGGCCATAACAGAAGAACTAAACCTGGGATATATAACAAGTAGCCAGAACATTAATATCGGCTTTTTACCCTCATTATATAATCACGTTCAGGCTGATGCAGCAGGAGGTGGCAAGAAATGAGTTCTCGCATTTGGAAATTGAAAATTATCTTGCTCAAGAATGACAGACCCGCGGGTTCCCGGGTCGGCGTTACGCCGATAAGCCAAGGAAGAACTCGCCCTCTGCAGACAGACCCGCCGGAGGCTTCCCGGGCCACGGCCCCTCCCGCGGCCGGTGCCTCAGGGCACTTCCACCGCGCCCGCTGCCCACTCGTGTCTCGCCGCCGCCGAGGCGCGGAGGGGCCGGGACACGCCGGCCCCGCGGCCCCCGAGCCGGGCAGGGCCACGCAGCGCGGCCTCCCCTCACCCCGCCCGGTGCGGGCGCTCCCTGCCC
>VXAZ01007852.1:300358-337590 GCA_013399875.1 Gymnorhina tibicen
GGCGGCTCGAGGGGCTCCAGCGGGGCCCGGCACGGCCCCGTTACGGGCTGCGCTGCCCCGCTGGGCCGCGTCCTGCACCGGCGGCGGCTGGGTCGGGCTCGGGCCGCGGGGCCGGGTCTGATGCAGCCCCCGGTGCCCCGCAGCAGCGGCGCCGGGCCCCGGGTTGCGGGTGTCGGACTGGTTGAGGGCAGGGGGCTGCAGGGGAAGCGGCTCCGTGGCAGAACGCGCCGGAGAGGTCACTGGCTGTGCGGGACTGACAGGAAATGAGTACGGTCACTGCTCCGGTCGTGCGGACGGGCCTTCAGTTAACAGATACACTTTGGTGTTCTCTTGAAACATTAGTTTCTGTGGGAGGGGTAGAATTTATGTGGTTTGATGTGCTGGGTGTTTTTTTCCATTTCATTTTTATGGCGCTCTTTTTAGCTAAACATACAAGAAAATCTGTTTAATTCCTGATTGCACTATGGTTTTATTCATGGCACATTTAGTTAGAATGGTCTTGGCTTACAGGGTTATATGTTAATAACATGTAGCTTATATTTCTTATCCAAGGGGTTTGTGAAAGTTGTCAAGAATAAGGCGTACTTCAAGAGATACCAAGTGAAATTCAGGAGAAGGAGAGGTATTACTAAATTTCCTGTAACACACAATTAAATGTCCTTGGTGAATATTTCTACTTTGTTCATGCATTTTGCACACTGCACCTGTTTTCCAGAGGGAAAAACTGATTACTATGCTCGGAAACGTTTGGTAATTCAAGACAAAAACAAGTACAACACTCCTAAGTACAGGATGATTGTGCGCGTTACCAACAGAGACATCATCTGCCAGGTAAGGCCTGCGGTGTTTGCTGCTGACCTGCCAGCCTTGCCAGGGTGAAGTTAGCACAGAGAGGGAGGCTTGGAGCAGCTGGGGTTTCTTAGGCTGGATCTGCACAGTTTTTCTATTGTAAAACAACCCCTCTGAGGAGGACAGTCTTCAGTGTTACCACCACTTCAGTAATAAACCGTGTGCTTTGTAGAAAAGAAGTTTTACAAGTATTAGCACTTTTTCTGTAAGGTTATTTGCGATGTAAGATTGTACTGCTTTAATGATGCTGGAATAAGTAGAACATTTTTAGGAGAGGGAAGATGTCCCTGGGGGTTTTTTTGTATTTAAAGAGCTTCAAAAAGAGGACTATTTTGCTTGGCTGAAGACAACCAAGGTGACACTGTGACCTGTCATTCTGCATTGACTTGTGCTGTATCTAAAGGTGCCTTCTGTTTTGAGAGTTCTATTTCCATGATGTTGTGTGTCATATGAAGCACTGAGGCCTTATGATGGCTTTTCTGTGAGATTAAGGGAGACTGGTACATAAGAACAGTAGGCACTTTTTCATGGTCATTAAGTATGTGGTTGTGTGTAGCATCATGTGCAGTTCCTCACTGTGGTTCAGTTTTTTCATTTTTAGAATGCTTTGACTAATTTTGAAGTTAAAAAGTTAGGAATGCTTATTGTATAATAAATATATGTTGTTAAGCTCAAAAAAGAAGCAGCTAGGAAAGTTTAACTTGTTTTTTCATAGAGCAGTTACCTGTTGAGAACAGTCAGTTTAGTCACTGACGAGGTTATTTTATCTTTGAAACTCAAAACAAAAATCAGTGGTGGCAGGTGCTTACCTCTGACTGATAGTGCCTTTCCAGTACATGGAATCCTGAAAAAATGGGACAACTTTGGGATGTAGAGAGGAGGTGTGAGAGTCAGAAGGAAAAGGTTCTATACATGAAAGGAACAGCAGAAACATCTGATAGTGCTTCTGTCTCACAGGAGACCCCTGGGATGATGATGGTCTCAGACCATGATTGATAAAATCATTCCATAAGGTTACTAACAATGTTACCACAAACTATCCCATGCTTCTTGCATTTTTTGAGGTGTATCAGAAAGTGGGACAAAATTCATCCCCATCCATAGTGATTCTTTAAAAGGTTGCTTTTGTAGGCAGTTTCTGGCCTCTTGATCTGTGTGGAAAGGTAATTACTAGTTGTTGCTGACAAACATTTTAGCTGGCCTAATACAGATTTGAATTCTTTGTGTCTTGAGGAGTTGATTACTCCTTTTGCAAAAACAAACAAAAAACCACAAGAGGGGGAAAAAAACAAACAAAACCGCCCCCTCGCCCCAACAAACCACAACAGCACCACTCCTTGAGCTTGCATGCAGAGGTTGGCAGTTTTTTGCACACTTGGATCCAGTATTCCTGTTGGCTTGAGCAGGTATCAGAGAAACAACTCATGGAGCCCCAGTGGTGGGAGCACTGAACTAACTAACGTTTGTTTTGTTGTCAGATCGCCTATGCCAGAATCGAGGGAGACATGATTGTCTGTGCTGCCTATGCCCACGAGCTGCCCAAGTACGGCGTGAAGGTCGGCCTGACCAACTACGCCGCCGCCTACTGCACCGGCCTGCTCCTGGCGCGCAGGGTACGTACGGGCGCGGCACCTGGGGGCTGCTGCTCTGCTTCCCTGCCTCCCTCGTGGAAGGGAAAGCCCACTTCCTCCAGTGGTGTGTCAGCCCACCTGAGTCTTTGGGGTTCTCAACATCATAACTTTTGCTCTTTACTGGAATGGATTTGATGCGTCTTGTGACTGTCAGATCACAGAGAGAAGTATGGCAGCATGCGGTTTCAGCTCCAGCAGCCCACTTTAATGTCTCAGCCCTTAAGTCTGGTGGAGGGAGGGAGTCAGGATAAAAATACAAGAAATGTACCTTGTAGAGTTCAAAAACATGTAAACAGCAGCCATCCATTTTCCACTGGGGTTCACGAGTAAGTCTTAAGTTCAGTGGTGTACCTGTTGGAACAGAAGCTTGGAACTTAACAGACACACAGTGGTGGCTGTTACAAAGCTTTGTTACTAGTACAGGGTGCATAATTTTTGTAAAGAAATTTGTTAAAAATATGATTCTACTGCAAATTCACATTTTAAAGTAGTGGTGATTCTACATTTTTGTCAATAAATGGAAGGAATCTCAGAAGTGCTTTTTCTTTCCCCACAGCTTCTGAATAAATTTGGCCTTGATAAGATCTATGAAGGCCAGGTTGAAGTCACTGGTGATGAATACAATGTGGAAAGCGTGGATGGCAAGCCTGGTGCTTTTACATGCTACCTGGATGCAGGTCTTGCCAGAACTACCACTGGAAACAAAGTCTTTGGTGCTCTGAAGGGTGCAGTGGATGGTGGGCTGTCTATCCCTCATAGGTAATACATGTTAGGAAAAATTTCTTCGGAGTTAACCTGAGATGCTTCTGAATGTGACAGTCTACTTACACTAATCAATTTATGTTGAAATAATTATATTCTGACATGGTAATGGTTATGTAATTAGGTTCTGGGTTGGGGGCTTTTTTGTTGGTTGTTTTTTAATCCACAAATGCAATTCTGATAGTGCTGCTGGGAATCTTGATGAAATGTGTAGAAAGGTGAAGAAACTAAAGAAACTAGAAAAGGAATGTGTAGAAACTAAAGAGTTATCTTGTTGCTTTTACAAAAATCAAGTGAATGCCCTTAACAGATCTTCAAATGGTATTTGCTTGGTTTAAATCTTTACCAAATTGTGTGTAGGTATTAATTTCACTGTGAAAAAACTACGTTTCACTGTGAAAAAACCCACTGATACTTGCTGCAGTTGTCAGTACACCAGTAACTCTGAGCAGTCCACCTTCATGTAGAATTTTCACATGGATATTTTGACTGTTACCTAACTGCTGATACTACAGCTAAGTGCTGCTTTCTGCTAGCAGCAGTGGAGGAAAGAAAATCTTGAAATCTTTTGTGTATTTTCCTACCCTCTCCCATGCTGTCCTATTCTTGACTAATTGTCCAGGTTTTTTGACTTGGCTGCTACATGATGATACTTGCAATGACTGAACACGCTGTAGTTGGTCCATGGTGTGTACATGATGCACTGCAGTGTTTCAAGACGGGACTGATGGCAGCTGAGCTGAACTTAAAACTTCTATTTTTTATTTTTTATTAGAGGATCCTATCCCTTAGTTATCTGTAGGAGAATCTGATGTATCAGTCATTTCAGTGTGCATTTTAGCCTCTGAATTAGAGTCTTAATGTGACTGTACCTGCTGTTTGACAGCACCAAACGTTTCCCTGGCTACGACTCGGAAAGCAAAGAGTTCAATGCGGAGGTTCACCGCAAGCACATCATGGGCCAGAACGTGGCGGATTATATGCGGTACCTGATGGAGGAGGACGAAGATGCTTACAAGAAACAGTTCTCCCAGTACATAAAGAACAATGTAACACCTGACGGGGTAAGGTTTATCCAGCTGGAGCTTGGGCATTAATAGAGATGTTGATTAAGTCTTGCATAGGGACTTCTGTAATAATGCAAGTAAGTTTGATATGTAAAGTTATGTG
Source organism: Gymnorhina tibicen (assembly GCA_013399875.1). NCBI lineage: Eukaryota > Metazoa > Chordata > Aves > Passeriformes > Artamidae > Gymnorhina > Gymnorhina tibicen. Next base: position 304,771 of record VXAZ01007852.1, read on the forward strand.
ACTCATGTTGTATGTTACCCATGCAAAGAAATTCTTTCTTCCTTCATTAAGGGCTCTATAATATAGTGTAGAACTTCTGAAAGTGGGACCTTTTTTTCCCTGCTGTGAAACTTAATATTCTGCCTATAAATCCAGGCTTACAGGACTTCAATCTGTGCTCGACCACTTCCTCCCCTCCCCAGTACAGAAACTAAATTAGAAGTTTCTATACAGGCTCTCCACTCTTTCTTTATCTTGCCCCACAGCCTGTTATTGCTGCAGCTGTAGTGGTTGTACCTGTGAGTGAGCATGTGGTTGTGTGTCAGATCTGTTAGTGTTTGTGTGACCTGAGGGGGAGTTCTTAGGTGTTCCAGGTGAATAGAGAGCCTAAGCTAGCATTTCATGAAACTATAGACTGTAATACATTTTATTTTAGTACTGCTTCACATTTTAGAGTTACAAAAAATACTAGAAGATGGGTAAGAACACAGGTGCTTCTTCTACTTTTTCCAAGTACTAAACTCCTTCCAGATGGCTTGTCCTGCTGCCTGTAATATTCTTGCTTGGTTCTCCTAATAAGTGATCCTGGAGCTTTAAAACATAGCTCCCTTACATCCCCGTTTTAGGCTACCACAAACTTCACTCTCTATCCCTTCATTTCAGTGGGGTTTTGGGGTTTTTTGTAAATTTAACTAATTGCTAATTTTTTCTAACAAATTCTAAAAAGAAAGTAATGTAAATGCCAACTTCATCTGCTTTGTAAGCAAACAGCAGTTACAGCTTGTATTGAAATGAAGTCTTTCTAGGACTTAGGTCACTAGATAGACACTTGCTCTCTGTACATCTAAAAAGTTTTTCACAGCTGACAGGTAGTGGTCTTAATTAACCACCAGCAAAAATATTCTTAAAGTGTGTGCCATATGGAGCCAGAGTTGGCTTTGGAACAGAGCAGCACTATTGCATGCCTGGGTGCCGCTGTGCGGGTGGCGAGTGGAGAAGGCCGCAGCTTGTCCCGCAGAGATCCCAGCCTAGGAACTCGTGGTGGTGCTTGTTGCACCTTGCGGGCCAGCCTCTCTCTCACCCGGGCGGTGCAGTGCACGCTGCCACGCTCACACAGAGCTTGCTAGCTCAGGTGGTACCAGAATTCTGCAAAGAGTAGAGGCGGCTCTTGCTGAAGGTTCCGATGTTTAATCCCACCTACACCTACGTAGGCCAGGGAGCAAGAGGGCGGGCCTCAGCCCCACCTGTCCTTATCAAGGGATACAGAAAGGGGGAGGGATAGCACACCAAGGACCAATGGGGGGTGACCGTCTGGCTGCTGGCCAACCAGAGAGACCTGACCTGTACAGGGTCACAGGACCAGGTGGGAGGAGCTCTGTTAATTGAGTTTGTGGGGGTTTCAGACCTCTGAGTTTATCCACCAGTGGGCCCCCTTTGAACCTGGGCTCTCTGGCTCCCCAGCCATCACAGCTGATGGCTCAGGCACCACAACACCTGGGGACAACGTAGTCACAGAGAGCTTGGATTTCTGATACTCCTACAACTGGACCACTATGGTGAACTTAAATTTTACTTTTTTTTTTTCCAAGATGGAAGAAATGTATAAAAAAGCCCATGCTGCTATACGGGATAATCCAGTCCACGAAAAGAAACCCAAGAGAGAAGTCAAGAAAAAGAGGTAAAATTCTCATTAACATCTGTGTGACTTTTCTGTTTGGAGCTGTCTTAGTTACAGTAAAACAAGTAATGCAATTTTGCAGTTGTGTCAATAGTTCTAGACCAGACTAAGATACATGCAGTTCTGTATAATTTAGGAGTTAACTTTAGCAGTAGGAATGAGAAATTCAAGAGCTCTTAACTATATAAAAAATCAAAGTGAAGAACGCTTGTGGCTTGAATAGCTGGAACAGTGTGTATCTTCAGGTCTCAGTGTTTTCAGTGGGAAAGCTGCTTCTCTTCAGCTGAGAGCTCATTGATTATTTTGTCAGTTCTAAACTATTTAGATTTTTCAAGGGTGTGGGAGAAAAGAAATCAAGGCACAGCTATCACATTGGGCTTAATAATGTCTATACTTCAGTCACAACAGAGTACAGAGTTTACCTCTTGAGAAATTAAAACTGTCCAACCCTGCCTTTTTGTGGTGCCCTAACTACAGCCTTAGATCATTATGAGGAAATAAAGCATGTCACAGAAGTGGGAATATATTCTTCCATTGCACTCTTAATCACAGTTGTGATGCACTGCACGTTTCATGACTACTTTTTTGCTTTGGATCTACTGTACACTGTGCTTACATTGCAGATGGAACTGTCCCAAGATGTCCCTTGCCCAGAAGAAAGACCGTGTTGCTCAGAAGAAGGCCAGCTTCCTCAGGGCCCAGGAGCGCAGAACTGAGAGTTAAGACAACTTCCACAGTTTTCTGTGAAGCTTTGGAAAAAGTGGCAATAAATTTATTGAGGAAGCAACTGTGTAAGACCGGCTTATTTATAGTTTATAAAAACAGAATTTTTTTTATGATTTAGGTATTCTGTACCTGAAAAGTTTTTTTCTCCCCTTTCAAAGTACTGTGTGAATTGAGTTTTCACAGAGAAGAGGTGACACACTTCAAAGACCAAGGCTGCTGCATCAGCATTACTCCTATAAGAAGGGGAAGGAAATCAATTATATTAATTTTTGGCATAGCTAGTAGCAAGAACTAAGCACAAGAGCTTGCTGCTTCTAACTAGAGAAAGATTTAAAATTCTTAAGCTGAATACTTCACCTTATTTAGTTGGTAAGAGAATTCACTTTTAAGTTGCATGGTATGGGGGTAGGTACAGAGGCCTTGTTAAGGAAACATTCCTGAGACTCCCTGGCAGTTACACATCAGAGCCTTTCCTCCTTGACTCCCCCCACACACACGCAGCCCAACCATATTCCCTTCCTGTTCACCCCTAGGGTTCCCTTGGCAGAGCCCATGACATCCCATTCCACAAGGCAGTTTGTTCCTGGTGCAGGAATAACTCGAGATGGTTGCTCTGAGGAGCACCCCTGTGCTTTTTATACCCTCACACTCCTCACCCTCACTCCATGCCAGTCTCTACCTCCTCATTTTTCTCCTGCCTCCCCTCTCCGTGTCCCTCCACCTCACTGGTCACTGGTTTTCATCTCCTTATCCTAAAGGGTGGCTCCCACCCATTAGGGTATCTGTTTCCTTCTGCAGCTTGCAGGCTGAGCCGCCTGGAAGAGAAGTATTCCTCACCAGCCTTGTCCTGCCCTGGTCCTTTGTCTCCTACCTCTCAGTTTCTGTGTGCCAATAGGTTTCCCCCAGACGTAGAGAAAACATTTGCACAGTTTAAACATGAGTCAGGTAGGCTCCATGGAAGACTGTTTTGCTCTACGATACCGGTAGTTGGTGTTAATACTGCTATTGAAAACAAAAGGAGGCCTGTGATTTATTGTAAACAAAAGTGTATTTTTTGTTCCAATGAAAGCTTCAACTTGATGCAACAGTAATAAAAATGAAGATTCTGTACAATAAACTGCACTATTAAACATATTCTCCCATTGTTAAAATACCCAGTGTCATTTTAAGTAATCTCAGCCCAAATAGCAGTCACTGTCAGATTTTTTCACCAAGAACATGACCATTTCACACTTTTAGTGCATTGCTGGTTACAAATACTTACTAGTTCAGAGTTGAGCACATTAGCAAGTTCAAGACAATAATTACCATGAGCATAGTTTCTTAAACTAAAAGGCTGATGTTCACAAAACAATCTTAACCCAAGCTGCATACTCTTACATCTGGTATGGAGAAATTACTTCATTGCTGTCCTGTACTTCAGTTTCATTATTCTAGAAATGCATTTGAATCAGGATCCCTAGAGCAATGAACCTTTCAAATACGTAAATAAAGCTTGTTCTTCTTACCTCTTCTGAAAATGAATTAAGGGGCCAGGATTCAGAAGTATACAGATGACTGCCATTAAAATCAGAGATTGAACAACTTTGTACCTAAAGCATTTATAAATTAAACATTCAACAGGCAAGTATTGAGCACGTATTAAGGTGTTTTATGGACATCCAATACTGCATAATTATGAACACAGATGTAAATCTGAAAAATAACAAGGGTGCAGATTAAAGGTGGTGGAGTGGTCGTGCTTTGTGGAGTGCCAGGATCAGATGATGTTTATTTACTCATGGCTTGAGTCTTAACAATGACTCAGAGATGCTACTAGAAAAAAAGAATAGCAACACACTGCAGCTCACTTATAACAGCTAGGAATGAGCAGGAAAATACCTCATAGGCTCCCATTTGAGCAATATTGCACAATCCTGAACAATCCAGCTTCTGTCTTAAAATTCAGGTCTAGCTCTTGCTTACATACTTCCTGCAGTAATTAAGATTGAAGTACAGCTAAATGTGGAGGGACAGTAAAGAGTCAAGACTATCCACAGCTATTAACTTGTTTCTCATGTCATACAGCAGATTCCTACACTATGCAAACTTCCTTTTTTAACTGGTAGGACACTTACGCTATTCAGTATTTTTTAAATTAACTTCAGTTTTCATACCATAGCTTAGTCCACAAACTCCTTGCTTTTCACTATTTGCTACAGCTTAATTTGCGTTAAAGGTTTCCACTGCAGTTTTTGAAATGGATGCTGGGATTGCTGCTAAACCATATAGATGACTTTAAGAAATAATATTCTAAAATTCTTGGCTCCCGAAGGGCTCACCATACCATGACTTAATTAAAAAATGTTGAACTACTTAAACATTCAAGACATAAGCATGAGGTAACAATGTGTAAACAGAATCTGATTTGTCTCATATTACAACCTATTCATTCTAGAATAAAATTCTAATTTTCCACAGTTAAAAAATTATTTAATGTGCAAATTCTGCCATGCCAAGGTATTAGTAAACTTCAATCTCACAGTTCAGTTTATTCATAACAGCAGCTTGGACTCGGACACATTATTTGCAGTAGTGGCAATTCTTCATAAAACTACTTAGGAGAAAAATCCTCTGCAGGTATTTCACAAGTGAGCAATGTTTTTCACAGAAATGGAAGATGTTCCCTCAGCTGATGTGGTGGCACAGTGAATACTTTCATCCTGTTCAAGATCTGACAAAGTGCACAGAACAGTCAAGCATGCAGAGTTGTTGTTTCCATAACAGCACTGAACACCAGAAGTACTTCTGGCCTCTGCCCGATCATTCAGTGGCATGGTCATTCTTCAAGAAACCCTGTCTTAAGTTACTGACTGAAGGGCAAGACTGCAAGAACCATTAATAAAATCTGAGTAAAGAAATAGCTTTTTAAAAAGGTGCAGATTGTTTTTATCAAATGTCTTAGGCCACCTCTAGTGGCAGGCATCAATATTCTCTTCTGCTGGTGGAGAAGCTAAGAATCATTTGTATGAGAAATCTTCTTCCACAGTAAAGTTTTTAAGTTATTCAGTATTAAAGAATGCTCCATTTCCATCTGATTTGCTGTGACTTTAAGGGCAATGCACAAGTACAGTTGTTTCTCTAATTCTTCATGGATATCAGAAGGAGCACCACGAAGCAGATAGTCTTTAAGGAGCTGACAAGCTTTTGCCAAGTTTGGCTGAATTACTTCGGTGGTACATCTCATTTTGCTTTGGTCACAGAGTGTTCTACAGTCTGTACCATAAATGCAGTCCAAATCTGAGTCACACTGACGATCTTTAATTATTTCTTTCAAATTCATTTCTGGCACAATTTTTCTCATGTCCATCATTTTCAAATCATATTTATCATTATATCCCAAGTTTTTGGCACTTGTATCACACATAAGAAAGTTTCCATAAGGTCCATGAAAAATATCCTCCACAAATTCTAAAAGCCCTATAGCTATTTTTGCCTTTCTTGGCCATGACGGAGTGAACCACTGGTCCATGCTTCTTCTGAAGCCAGAGGGAATGAGAAGTTCTATAATCCATGGAAGGCTGATTCCATAGAGAGAGGTATATTCAACTCTTTCAGTCACATAGAGATCCCCACAAAAACCCATCAGCTTGGGAGTATGTTCTTTATCCTGCAAGATCACCATTAACAGAAACTCTTCTAGCTGCAGGAGTGCCCATGCAGATTTTGCCTCTGGCAAAGAGACTCTTCCATCTTTGTTTCCATCAGCGAAAGACAGGATGAGATTAACCAGTTCTGAAAGATTTCCTTGTTCACCCAATTTTGCCTAAAAGCAACAAATGAAAAAGATTAAGTATGACTTCATTAACTGCCCCCAATCCATCTGTCATTCTGCCTCCTGTTACTCTCCTTCTATGAATAGTACAAATAACAGGGTATGTTTTAGTTTTCATTGGTTATGGATGTAACAGGACCTGCCATCAGGTGCCTGCAGAGCTTCCTTTCTGTTCTGTTTTCATAGGCACCGAGCATACAATCCTCTGAAAGTTGCTACCTTTCTTTGCACTTCAAAATGCAAGCATTAATTCAAACACTGTTCTTGATTGGATCAATCTTTAGAAAAATTGTATCAAGTAGCTTGTTCAATATTCTCTACAAAAAAGTGTGCAGAATTCAAGTGTTTAGATCAGGTTTAGTTTTCAGCTGATTAGACCTTACAAATGTAGAAAAATCATGTTATCAGCTACAGTTTGGCCAATTATTAAAGGTACCAAGACAAAACTGGGTACAAATCCCATAACTGTAACTGAAATGCTTAATTTTGTTGTTTGATGTAACCACCTCCATTGTAGGACTACAGAGAAAGAAGCCATCACTGGAATCAGAACTGTTCCATTTTCAGCTGAATGCTCCCACAAAGGCAGATCAACTTTTTCCAAATTTTCCTAAAAGCTACCTTAACACACCTGTTGCTCACCATTGTTAGAGACAAAGCTGCTGTAATGCATGACAACTGACATCAGCCTTACATCATATTTTCTATACAAATACTAGCAAAATCTATAGACAAGATGAATGCCAGCTTCCATAATTTAAAGAGTAAGGAAAAAACCCTGATAATTAGTTACTTCAAACTTCAAGATAAGCACCTCTGGGAAAAACTATTTTTGTGCTGATTATTTTTCTAACATACTCTTGAACAAGGCTCATAGAATAAGGTATTCTCTCCAGCTTCAAGAAAACAAGCCTTTCTGTCAAAACAGAATAAATAAGAATATACTTACTTTAAAAAGACCATATACCATTTCTTTGAATTTCTCAACAGTTGTTCCTCTTGTTGGTTTATCAAATAGGACTATTTCCTTCCTTGGTTCTGGGTCAGTACCAAAATCAAGTTGAGCAGCTTCTTCCATCTGGCATTTTATAACACTTTGCAGATTTCCCCAGATTCCTAAATACATCTATGCAGAAAAAGAGGAGTAAAGTATAAAACACTGTAGAAGTCCATCTGAAGACCACCTGTCCTCCAACCACTGCTTCAGGAGTCCAACAGCGACACTGATCAGAAACTGAATCCCGTGTGCAAACAATGAATGTGGCAATTTGAACAATGGCAACTTCAAATACAACCCACTGCTGCAGGTGCTTCGGAGACACTACACTGTCAAAATACAGACAGCTTCCCAAACAACAGGTTGGCACTACTGCCACCTTTGCATAGCTTGTTACAAGGCTGCTGCTTCTATTTGTGATGCAGAATAGCAGAGAAGCAGTATGCTGTACAAAAGTATGACACTCTGTCAAACTGTGGAAGGATTCAGTATATATTATATACGTTTCCAAAATACATGTATTATAAAACAGATATATACCCCTCTACATACAGGAATAATATATATTATTTTACATAGGTGCATAATATATATCTATATTAATTCGTATTATACTGTATCTTATCTGTATAGGTGTATATATATATATACATACACACACTCTCTGCATGTCACAGCAAATAAAATTTGAAATAATCTGTATTAAACAGATTCGACTTGCTGACACTAAAGTCTACCTTACGTTCTAGACAATGACATTTCAGTGGGAAATAATAAAACTAGGTTGGATTGAGTAAATCCTTACCTGGTTATTGGGCTTTGTTGACAAACATTTTCCAAAATACAGTGTTTCTTTAGCACAAAGACTACTACATGCTGACCCATCAATAACACCAGTCTTGTATTTATCACACTGAAACAAACAGGGAGAAAAATATTTAACAAATTGCCTAAGAAAGGACAACTGTATCTCTTTCAACACCCAAGTTCTGAAAGAATAATCTAAGTAAAAAATTTAAATAACCCTATGTCAAAATAATGTTAAGAGACACAACTGGTTTTATCTGTAACTGAAATTGTAATCCTACTTCAGCATGATGGAATATGAGAATTTGATTAAATTACACATGGCACTGACTGAATTAGTCAAACACTTCAGAAAGCTATGCTAAATATACTTACTATTATTTTCCTACAGTCATGTCCTCTGCACAGTTCTGTGTAGGTGGAGTACTGAACATACATAATCCAGCTGCCAATAAACACCACTAACCAAGAGATGAAGAGATACTTTATCCGCACATAGGACAGGCGTACCTAGAGCACACAAAGAGAAAATATTGTTTGTAATTCACTAAGCAGCAGTAAACATGATTTACTATTTCATCTTTAAGGGATTTGACTTCCCCAGTGATAAAATAAGCAGACTGCATTATATGGAACATTTGCTTCCTTCAGTGAGCAAAACTGACAGGGGAGGTCAGTTTGACTTATGTAAGTGGAAGGAAAATTGAGATATAAATAAATAGAACAAAAGATGTCAGACCCTCACAGGGCAAGCCAGACTGCAAGAACCAATTTGATCAAAATCATAAACTGCCAGAGCTCAATTAAGTACATTTTTCTCTAAGACCAGTTACCTGTGTTCCACTCATGGTAAATCAAATCCAACAGACTGGGAATTTGGTCAAAAAATAATCTGTGTTAATGTATAAATATGCAAGATAGATATACAATGAGCAGGGTGGATATCAGGGTCAGGTTCCACATGTTGAAGTCTCCCACTCCTTCCTTGAAATGACACCATTTAATTATGCAAATAAAATTTTTCTGTACTAGCCTCACCTTCAGTGGCCTTTCCCACAACAGTATGCATGACTTTCCTGTTGTTTCTGTGGCCTCACATAGACAGTTTTCACAGGGGCAGAAGGATAAACTATTTATAAATTAAGAACTGAGGGAGAGCTAAGTGTCTTGCAAAGTAGGAGGGATGTTTTGGTCCTTTCCTTCTTTTTTTTTTCCTCCTCCTCAGAGTCTCGTGTGCTAACAGGTTGATTGTCATACATCAGTATTAGAAACTAATTAGAAGGTCAGGATCAGCAGCAGGATATAAGGAAAAGTGCATGAGAGCAGCTATATTTGGTCAGTATAAGATTCATTTCTATCAGTTTCCTAATCTTCAGCAATAGCTATAAAAAGATGCTATTGAAGACTGAGAACATATATTATATATACCAAATGTGCTCCCAGTTTCCTCTAGAACTTGCTAAGCCAGATGTGATATTCTGTATTTAGTAAATCTCAAATAATTTATCTTTCATTTAAAATATTTCAATTTACCCAGATTCTCTTAAAAATCTACATAAGCTTTTAGCATCCACAACAAACTTTAGCAATTAATTCACAGGTCTACTATCCACTACCAAGGTCAGGCACTGGACTTTATTTTGCTGAAGTCTGATTCATATTAACTTTGTTTGAGACCCCCCCTAGTTCATTGGAAGAAAAGAGTGAACAATTTCTGTCCACTCTGTCCCCATCTGACATGATTTTGTAGGCCTCCATAACATACCTCCCTGTGATGTCATCTCTTTTCCAGACTGACAGGTCCTAACTTGACTGTTCATCATAGAGAAATTATTCCGTATGTTTGGAAAAGGTTCCAAGAAAAGTAGTAATGATGAGCAGTTTTGCCATCACACACATACACAGAACTGCAGCAGATGTAAATAAGCAAATTTTTAATTAGAAAGACTGCAATAATTTATTAGTATTTATTAAAATATGACAAACAACCAGCACGCATTACACCCTTTTTCTTGGAAACAAAAAATCCAGAAAAAGTCAGTTTCAAAAGACCCAAAGGTGATTCCAATCCATAAAGCTGTGGTCCTGCCACACGCCTCAGCTGTGCATCCCTATTCCTTCACGCCTTCACAGACATACACTTGTCAATCTTAAAACTACCTGGTTAAAAAAAGAGAGAGCTACAATTAACTTTTTATTCCAATGATTTCTTTTAGAGACAGGTTTTATAATTTTGGGCGTTTTAAAGCTATTTCTAATAACTCTGTTGTGTAGCAGAACATGAAGCACAGAAAACTACTAGTAAAATCTGGAGCTGTTTCTTGCATAAAAACTGCTTGGGAACCAAAGCTTCTGGGACAACAAACCCTCTTCTGGGACAACAAACCCTCTTCATTCCTCAGTGTTTCTTGCTGAATCCTTCCATGAACCTTTATAATACACTTTAAACCAAAGTGCTATTTAATGAAATTTTGTATTATTGTATACATTTAGTACAGCCTCAGAGACCAGCAGTGGCCTGCAGGCCTCAAGACCACTGCAGAATATTGACCACGCTCACAGTACAGATATATTGTCCTCCTCCTTAGGCAGAAAGAGAATGTACTTGAGACCGAAAATCCTCCCCAAATGCCATCTGACTACATCATGTATTTGGCAGGAAGTTCCAGAGAAGCTAGATTTATTTTGAGCTCAGCACTGTGCCAATAGAGTCATGCAGCTTTTGACTTGCAAAAGCCACCCTTGCCAGTTCAGAGCATGGACAAACAGCATCCCTCTGCTTACAGACAACCAAGGTTCTACTCCCTGGTTCAAAGGGAATTACTTTTCTAATAAGGACTTCCTCATCATGTTCAGCAAAAGGCCTGATCATTATTTGATTTCTTCCCATACATTCCCCTACCAAATTTTCATTTTCTCCCCAGAATCGGTCTGTGAGTGTAGACACACTAAGTTCACTTCATCTGGCAGGTGCACATGCTGTCCTAATGCAGGGACACGGATTTACTGAGCCTGGTTTGGTCACACGAGTGCTGATGCACCCAGAACACCGAGGACTTACACCTGCCGTGCAGATCACTGGAACACATTTCTGAGCAGGAAGTCCCAGACAGCGTTCAGGGAGCAACACATATAGACAGACTCCATCTGAAACTGTGACAAACTGCCAGGAAACTTGTGATAAGAATGTTTTTAGGGCAACAGAATGAGTGAGAGTTCCAAAATTATCAAAAAAGGGAAAAAAGTGTTCAAAACAAGAAAACAGTTTTTTTTTCATCTCTACTCTTCCATCAAGACTTAAATAAATGCAAGAATGGGGGAAAGCACTTGTAATGCTTGGTAGTACAGATTCAACTTTTTCCATCACTTGTATATTCTGCTAAGTCATGTGCACTGAATAATAATTAGACATTCATCCCCTGAAATAGAACTGGAAAACCACTTCTGGCAAAACTCAAGCCTGGATGCACTCCAAAGCATATGGAGAGTAGTGAATCAACATGCAGCATAACTTGACAGATTTTTGGTGAGTGTACTTTTTATTTAAAACACTTTTATGATTAAAGAGTATGAAAGTGTTTCTTTCTTTAATAGTAGAGAGAGCTTAATTCTGGAAAGTATTCCACATAACCATAGTGTAGTAATCTTCTACAAATCAGAGCTGCTCTCTCCGTTTGTCTTACATGCTCGCAACAGAAAAGGACAGATAAAAAAAGTAGGCCAATTATGTTAGAAATTCTGTTTTGTTCTCTGTTCAGGTTGATTTGTCTATCACAGGATGCACTTCAGGTAGGCTGACACGATGTCTGAGAGCATTAGCCCACACTATTTTGGATGCCAGAAACAAGACACATTCATATCTCTAAGAGCAGACAGTGCATGCTTATGATTATGCCAGTGTCTTGAATTACTTTGTATCCTGAATAACCAAACTGAGTAAACAGAGCTGAGGTATCTTTTGAAATAAAATAATGACCAAGATGGAAAATGGGACATCTCTCCTTAAAAGGTTAAACAAAACAGAAAGGATTAAAATCTTAGAGCAAAGAGATTATACAAGACATTTCTGCTATATGGGGCTTTAAACTTGCTTATTCTTTGGCCCTTCGAAGACAGTCTCTTCTTGTACATTACTGAAGTCCACGAGGCACCTCTAAAGAGTCTGTCAGCTTGGTCCAGAATCTATAAAGGCCAAACTTCCACACATGCAAATGCTCTTTACATGATTGTTGTCACAAGCAACCCTGCTGGTTAGTCCTCAGCCTCACAATGCAATTGGTAACTACAGCTATCAGAAAGAACTTCAGGGCAATGTCTCTTAAATTTGGGACACTAACCTCTCCTTGTAAAACAAAATCCCAGTGTTAATCACCCAACTGTAAAATCCTATAAATACAATGAAATTATTTTGTGGTCTTCAGTGCTGTTTAAAAGTTTGTCAGGTTTTATGGTATTTTTGTTGTTTTATTTACTATTATTACATGATCTGCAGTCTAAGCAATGGCAAAGTTTTGTACTTAGAGTTACTATTCTTCAGAGTGACAGAACTTTAACACTGACTCAGGGGGTCCCTAACACTAAGTTTTGGGCTGAGCTAAGACATCTAAGAGTGTGCCCTGCTCTTTTTACATGAGCTGACATGTGGCAGAACATCTTTTTTAGGCTCAAAGATCATCAACTGATTACCCATGGATCTCGCATTCAGCACAAAAGCTAAAGCAAGCGTAAATCAAGAGAACATTTGCCATAGAATATCTGTTGCAACCCAGCTCATAACATCTTGCTCCTATTAGGGCAGAAAAGCTAGAAGAGATATTAAGTTCTGTCTCACAGAACCTGATGTTCTGGCAATTCATTTCACAGCATAGCTTTCAAGAAGTCTGGAACACCCAGCCAGCAAAAGCTGGAATTCACTCCATGATAACCTTCCACTGTACAAACATCTTCCCCGGTGTGCTACTTGAAATGCTGCATAGAAACGCTACCCAAGTCTTTCCACCATTCTCATAGCCCTGAGTGAGTTAAGTCTACCATTTACTTAGAGAGCATTGGCTTCTTTGGAGAAAAATCTCAATAAAGCACTCAGCAATTCGTGTAGTTAAATCATGACTACATTTGTCACGTACCAACAGTAACATGCAGTGACAAGAAACGCCAATATATTGATAGTTGCTGCCATTCTATGGATGAATCAGATATCAACATACAGTCACTGACACAGAAAAATATGTTTATGTTCCAAAGCCACTATTAAATCTCCTAAAACAAGTCCACAGAATATGCAAAATCAGCTCTCGGTATAAGAAAGCGCAAACAGATTTTTTTTTTTTAAATCTGCAATAGAAACAAACATTTAACTTCTTTGGCTTTTCTAATAAATAATTTTGCAATCTTCCTGTTTCTTAGCAGATTTCAAAATAACATATTTTGCTTGGAAGGCCTTAAATTAAATTTTTAGAAGAAGAGTAGAGAAGAATGTTACCATATATCACCATATAATGATAAGAAAGAGACTATCAAGGCAAAGGAGGCAAATAATTTGGAGACTCCTAATTTGAAAGGTAGTGTATAGATTATGAATTCATTTTCATTTGTATTAAAGGCTTTATCCCATGGGAATCCAAACACTATACAAGTGTCTAGTTCAGTAACTAGATCTAATCTTTTTTGGTTTAAAACCCAAGTGATACTGACCCAGATTTGCAGATACATATCATGAAACAAATACTAAAGAGGATAAAATTATACCTGTATGCTTCTCACTAAACATTACACCCCACTCCAGGTACTTCCAATAAGAGAACGAAATTTCTCCTCATATGGAAAAGTTCCAGATGAGGGGAAATTCAAACATTCAAGATTTTAAAATGCACCAATATGAAGTTTAAAAATTTTTAATCCAATGATCACTACGCATACCAACAGACGACAAACATAAGCAGCATATATAAGAAAAGTAAACATTATTTATCTCCTCCAACACAACAAATGTTCACCTTATTTACAATCTCGTTAAAATACAAGCCAACTGACAAAAAGGAAACCCCGTGGATAAACCATCAAGCTACCACAACGTCGTAACTGACTAACATTTCACAGCAGAACTTCCTACTACACAATAGCTACAGCACTTCCAACCAAAACAGCCTTACTCTGCTAACTGAAGTAATGCAAACATGTACCTGCATACAGAAATACAACAGTGTGTCTACGAACATACAAGGAAACGCATGGAGCAGCAGAAGAAAAGTGCCCGACATTAATTTTTTTAGAAGACACGAAAAAGGGACATGAGTTGCCCATGCAAGCTGTGGTCCGTGCGCTGACAGGATGGATGCCTGCAGCACCGGCAGTAGGTGTAAATGAGGGACGTGGAGCACAGAAGGGGGGCTCCCGGGCCGCGGCAGTGCCCCGCTGGCAGTGCCGTGAGCCCGGGGAGCGGCGGGCCGCCTGCCGCGTAACAGGTCCTGCGCCGGCCGCTCGGGGCGGGCGCTCCGCGGAGCGCGCTGCGCCCGGAGGCGGCGGGAGAGGCCCGATCCGACCGGCGGTGGGCGGCGAGAGGCACCGCGGCCCCGAGGCCGCCGCCACCTGCTCCCGTGCCCNAGAGCCGCCTCGCCATGGCAATCACACATCCCCGCAGCGGGCGGCGGTCGGAGGCGGAGCGGTGAGGAGCGCTCCCCCGCCTGCCGCTGCAGCCGCGCCGCCGGCTCCGCTCGGCTCGGCGGGGAGAGCTGCCTCGGGCACCGAGAGACGGCGGCTGTCAGCGGGCAGGGCGGGCGGCTGCCGCCTCAGCCCCCGCTCACGCCGCTGCTTGAAGGGGAGAACGCAGCGGCTGTGAGGGAGCGAGGCGGGGCTGAGGAGGCGAGGCGAGCCCCGCCCGCCCCGAGCCTCTGGGGCTGTCCCAGTCCCTTTTCCCGCTCCAGGGCCGCGCGGAGCCCGTGGGGCCGCCAGCCATCCCCGAGTTCCCCTCGTGTCTGCCAGAAGGTGCTCGAGGCGCTGTCTTGGGACAATTATGGAGAAGTCAGTTAATAAATAACGCGTGTCGTTGATTGCGAGCAGGCTCCCGTCATTTACTGGGTAGGGTATTAAAAACAGCTGCAGGCTCGTTACAGTTTTTTAAAAAAATCCCAACAACCAAAAAACCCCCCACAAAACCCCAGAAAGGAGTTCCTCCAAAGTAAGGAAGGAGCGTTTGCCTGGACCCATATGAACACAGATGAGCAAAATCTTTACTGTGAGGATGGTGAGAACAACCTGAACAGGTTGCCCAGAGAAGCTGTGGATGCCCCAGTTCAAGGTCAGGTTAGACAAGGCTTCGAGCAACCTGGTCTAGTGGGAGTTGTCCCTACCCATGGCGGGAGGGTTGGAACAAGATGATCTTCTAACTCCAGCCATTCTATGACTCTACATTAGTGCCATAAAGTGGGGAAAAGTTACCAATTTCTTCTTCACCAGAGGATCTCTCAGCCCTTCATGCGCTGTGGGAAGCCTCAGCCCAACTGAAGTTTGTGAGAACACCGTTAACTTCAAGTAAAATCACCCTTTCTGAGGCAAGTTTTGATTTTTGTCTAGCCTTCTTGTGTTCATGACTAAATTGTGACTTCTTTTAATGCAATGTGTTAGCAAAGCCAGAAGCTGAGAGTCTCCAGTCCTGTTGCTTTTTGACTATGAGACTTTAGGCACAAAGATTATACCACGGTGGTGGGATAAAAATGAGATGAACATAGCATGTTGTGGCTTTGGGTGTTCAGTGCACTTACTAAAGAAGGCTGCTTTGATGAGAAGATGGGTCACAAAATACTACTGTAAGGATAAGCTGCCAGTTTTTGGCAGGGCTTACGCTTAGGATGTATGTGTATGTGGAAACCAAATGTTAGGGGCTCACAAAGGATTAAAACTGCAGAATTTAGAGATCTATGCTTTAAGATTCAAGAACAGTCTGTGACTGTTTTTTGAATAATATAATCACTGCCAGAGTCACCCTGAAGTATAAATCTGAAAATTAATTAGTAAGATTTGGCACTCTTGTAAAAGCAATCCTGGCTTTAATAACAACCAGCGACTCTCGCAGGGTTTTCTTCTCTTCCTATTCAGCAGGCCCAGATGGCTGCACTTTCTGCATCACCTCCTTCTACAGTTCAGTGGTTTGCACAAGTTTAGCTGGGTTATGGGCATGCAACAGAACAGCAACACAAGAGGAGGCCACAGAGCAAATATTTTAACATTTTGCTGAATAATCTCAAGCCCTTACTTCATCCAGTGCTCTATGCCAACCCTTGGAATGACAGGCTGGGAGTAATTGTGAAATGTTGGTGTCCCATATGGCTGGCAAGGATCTAAATCTTTCATTCCTGTTACATCTAGATCCAAACAGTTCCTGGCATATGTTCATTAGGGGATATATTTTTCACTTACAACATGAGATCTTCATCATCTGTGAGAGCAGGTGCTTTATTCCAGCACTGAAATGTTTAGTTCTTCTTCCAGTACTCTTTGTGCCCAGGCTCTGCTAAATGCTAAAAAAATAAGGCTGTTTCAGCCTTTCTCAGTTACCTGTTAAATTACCAGTTAAGCCTCAATAGAAGCAACTCCCATGAAAAGCTAGGCCACATAATCCAGAACAGTAACAGAAATCATGTAACATGCACTGACTTGGTATTCACAGGCTGTGAATACCACTGCAGACCCAAAGGGATATTCTAAAGACTGGGGGGCAGATGCAGAAAAACCCCACAGGTAGAACGTAAGTCATATTGATGTATTATTGACTGTACAGCCTTTCCATTCATACATTTCCATTCTGCAGTTCACACATTATCCATTTTTGTAGGCCCATGCCAAAACTTTGGTATATCTTAATGTCCAAGCAGTAGAAGTTACGCTGATTTATTGCTACCTATTAATTCTTAAGTTTCCTATCCAGCCATAAAAATACTAAATGTTGTTATTCTAGTGATGCAGGGTTTTTGTGTCAGATAGAAATCAACTGCTAGTTGTACACTGCAGTGTTTGTCACTCACAATGTCAAAAGGTAAATGTGGTTTTATAACACTTTCTTACATTCACCTGCAGTTCCATCACAATTTGGAGCTTATTACACATTAAGCATAACTCAGAAAAACCAAAAAATGGTTGCAAAGGCTGAAGCATCCAGGAATTCTGGACATGTAAGGAATGAAAATATGAGACAAATGAAAATACTGAAAAACTACAGAGAAGAATCTGAATTCTTCAAGACAGTCAGTGTAATGTGCACCTTTAAAATATAATAAATAATTTAATCTAATTTCTTTTGAAGGCAAGTTTCTGTTACTTAAGCAATAATACAGGTTTTAACATTAAATGAAAGCTAAACATTAACTTACTGCAGTGGTGTTGGACTTGCTTCTTTCAGTTATTTGAAGCAGCTGCACCCACATACTGATTTAACTCAAATGCTGTTGTAAGAGACTCCATGGGAAACCCTCAGGGTTCACCCACTCTCCCCACCATCATATTATACGCAGGGAGCCTCCAGCTAATGTTATAATCACAAGACTTTGAGTGTTAATAATCCCAAGACTTCTCTTTCTCCCATCAGCTTTACCAACTTCCAGTCTGCCTAGCATGGCTTCCTAGATTAATGCTCTTGTTCTTTGGATATGCCTAAGAAATATTCTATGATCCTGAGCAGCTACCACAGTCTTAAAGTATTACAGCATCAGTAGAATGTAATGCCCTAGCATTTGCTGTTGCCTGGGTTTGTAGCTACATTTAATAAGTGTATTTACACAATATGTAACATGGCAATGATTTAAAGTAAAATTACCTGCATTTCCTAAAATAAAGTCTAGAAAAATTTAGAGGTTTCTCTCTTTTCGTGTTACTCAGCTATCTAGTTGCTCAGATATCTGTCTAGGAATCTGTTTTTATACAGACTCTACTTTCTTAGTCCTGTCTTTGTGGATGAGAATGAAGATCTGGGGACCCATCCAACCTTTAGATCTAAACTTCTCCTCATGTTCCCTTCAGAGAGAGATACTGTTTCCTGCCTCTCTGCAAATTTCTGTGAAGTCTGACTTAATCAGGGCATTAATTTTAACTTTATCCTAATAGATTATTTCCTATCATTTCTTATTCAGATTCTTATGAATGCTAATGCTTCTATTGCATGGGTAGGTGGAGCCATCTCTTACTCAGAAAGCAGACCCAGCCTGTTATGAGTTCCCTTGTGGCTTAACTTGGTATAAACAAATCATTAATCTATTTGAGGAAACAGACTCTTCCAGCCAACAGGTTTCATTTCTAAGGCTCTATTTACATGGTTGCTTTAATCACACATAAATCCACCCTGCTGCTGAAGCAGATGGTGTCACCTTCTCTTGCTGTTGGTGCCTACCTTCTCCCTTGGGTTGGCACAAATATTTCTGTTGTTGTATAAAGAACTAGATCAATGATCTGAACTAAAAACTAATCTTGGTTCTTTTTTTCCTCTGAGATAGGTTAGAGGCAGTCTAATTGCTTTCATCAGTGGCTTGGACTTACACTAGAGCAAAACAGCTGTTTGTAACCACTGAAACCTTTATCTTACTTAAACACATATCCTTGTAAAAGATCATGTTTTAATAGAGTCAGATAAATTATATAAATGTATGTGACTCATTTGTAGCTCTTGACTGAGATTAGATACGACTACTATTACTAAACATTCAGAGATACTGATTAATTTGACATACAAGTCTTTGCTTTGAGACACACAATGTTTACTCTTTTATTCTGGTATATTTTTAAAAATTCAAAATATACTAAAAATGCTACAGTAAATAGGTCTTAGTAACATAACTTATCTAGAGTAAACAGGTTGTCAAAAATCCAGAATAGAAAGCTTTACATATTACAATCCTGTTTACATTAGAGGACTAAGAAAACTCCAGAAATATTGTGCTCAGAAGAAAAGATTCGAAGGTGGCCACTTGTAAGCAAATGCTAAACAACAGTTCACATTTATGTTTGCATTGTTTCAAAGTCTACAAAGACAACACAATTCACATTCAATCAACCAAATCAATAAAATTAGGTATCCTTTGTACATATTTGTGATTTCAAGTCTACTTCCTGTATTAATTGCTGGAGTTATGAGGTTCAAGTATTTTACTCAAGATTAATTGAGGTTATATGTTAAAATGCATGGTCAGAGTACACTTGCTAGCATTAATTTATTTCTGGCTTGGAAAGCCTTTTATCATTTTCAGATAACTTATTTTTGTGTAATGATTTTTAAAATGTACCCAGCTTTCAACATGGTTATTTTACTTAATTATCCAGGCTGCTTCCTTCTTTGAATTAGAGGCAAAATAAAGTTATAATGCACTCTTGCCGCTATGTGGCCTGGCTGGTGGAGGAGGCTGCAGCTTGTCCCTAAGAGATCCTGGCTCAGGAACTCCTGGTGGTGCCTGGGCACCTCGTGTGCAGCTTCTCTCTCACCGTGCTATGGAGGCACGCAGCCACACTCACACAGAGCTTTCTGGCTCAGGCGGTACCAGAAGCAAAGAGTCAGAGGCGGCCCTTGCCGGGGGATTCGATGTTTATTCTAACCCGCACGAAGGCAGGGCAGGTAACAAGAAGAGGGCCCTGACCCCTACAGGTTCTTATCAAGGTATGGAGGCACGCAGCCACACTCACACAGAGCTTTCTGGCTCAGGCGGTACCAGAAGCAAAGAGTCAGAGGCGGCCCTTGCCGGGGGGTTCGATGTTTATTCTGACCTGCACGAAGGCAGGGCAGGTAACAAGAAGAGGGCCCTGACCCCTACAGGTTCTTATCAAGGGGGAGACAGGGGGAGGGATAACAGCTGAGGACCAATGAGGTGTGATCCAGGGTTAGAGTGACCGTCTGGCTGCTGACCAACCAGAGGGACCTGATCCACACAGGGTCACAGGACCGGGTGGGAGGAGTCCTACCAACTGAGTTTGTGGGGGGTCTCAGACCTCTGAGTTCACCCACCACCGAGCTCCTGGGCTCCCTGGTCCCCCAGCCATCCCAACTGGTGGCTCAGGCACCACAACACACTCTGAACTTCTGTTCACACTACTTGAAGTGAAAGACTTCTTATTCTGTTATTTTATGCTTGTGGTAGTCATCTGTTAAAAAACACAAACCTTTATATAATAGAAGTGTTAGTCTTAATTCCTATTTATGGACTTTCCCATAAACAGTCTAGTTGGCATTTTCTTCATGCCCTACTCCCATTTCCCAAAATTTCTTGCCCTGAATTAACACTTCCACCTTCCTGCTTCCTGTATAAGGCAGCTCAGAGAGCTAGGAAATATCCATGATCTAGCCCACACTCTTCAAAAAATCCTCTTAGGTTCTAAGTAGTGGATTCCAGTACTGAAGCTAGTACATACTGATACAAGAAGGTCAAGATGAGAAGGAGATGGCAGTAGAATTCAATTCAGAAAGATGTTAATTTTTAACTCCTGAGGAAGTATAGTATTGGAACAGGTCACCTAGCAGGGTAGTACATTTTTCAACACGCGGTGCACTTCACTGAGAGCTCTGACTGAAGCACAAAAAAGAAAACAGCTGCAGTGGTTGAATGCATTGCTACCCCCAGCTGTCCTGCCATCCCCTCTGCCCGAGGAGATTTCCACAACAGAATTCTTTCAGTTCACAGTCAAGCACGTTTGCTTTAATTGCCTGAGAAGTCAGTTCACACTAAAATGCTAGACTGTGAACCTCAGCTAGTGAGGTACAGCTCTGCCCTGCCTTCTGCCAGCTATGGCATAGAGGAGAAAAATGGGCAGAAGAGCAACTACAGATAGCAGAACTGCTGTGTGAAGCCCTTTCCTCGCTCATCCTCTACTACTTACACCTACTCCCATGCTGTTCTCTCACTTCTGCCATGCAGCTCTTTGTGTAGTTGAATGGTGAACTGTCTGCTGAACTCAAATTAAAAATAACACAGAAAAAGAAAAAAGCCACATCAGTTCTCCATTTTGATTCTGCGTGCCACTGCAGACTGCCATATTCAGAAATGCAGGAATAGCTTGACATTTGGAAGAAGTGGCAGAAACAGGAACTACCTAAAATGGGATACGATTAAAAGCACTTCAAGTCTGCCCTAAAACTGATGTCTTCTTATAATATATACTCCAACCCAGTGATTTGGTGGGCAGAATGAATGAAATGAATGAATGAAATATTGTGTTATGTAGGAATTTGAACTAACTAATCATTGTGTCAAGCCTTAAATCATATACAAGTAAATCTGCTTCAGTTCACAGGCTTTAATGAAGCTGGAATCTGGTCCCATAAGCAAAAATTAGTACAGTGTAGTGGCATGTCTTATCAAACAGTCTTCATAATATTGATAAAAATTAATCAAAACATAACACTTTGTCTTACTTTTTTTGGCTATATTCAAAACCTCTGTACATGGAATCCAGAAATCTTGTACTGAATTGTTCGAGGATTCTGGCAGCACCCTTGAAAAAGCAGTAATTATTAGAAGAAATCTCTAGGAAAGAAATATTCCTTTTTAGGAAACCTCTAATTGTACTGTTTATCAGTTTTTTAGGTCCAAATTTTTTAAAATGTATTTTTAGTATTAGCTTATTGAAGTTGGTAATTTTGAGGTAATTTGTAATAAATGAACTTTCTTAAAAATCTTATCCTTATGAAGAAAGCATCTATATTACTAAAATTCCAAGCTCTTAATAAATATATATACAGTTAATCTACTTAAGTATTTATCATTGTGGTTTTTTCTAGATAAAACAGTTTTCACTTCCCTTTAAATAAACAAAACAACAGACAGTCAAGCACATTCCTGGCACAGAGCAGATGCCTTTTTCAATCCCTAAAGTAGGCAATGTATTGATCGTATATTAATTAATTCCTGTAGCCTACTTTATGGAAAGTGCTGTGGGATTGTTGATCGAAAATGCCAGTAGGCATTAGGTATTAATTGAATTATTTTAAATTTATCAACATCTAAATTTCTACAGTAGGTAGCAGGAATTCCCACTGTAAATATAATTGCTAGAATAAAGTAAAACTATTTTATTCTTAGACTGATTTTTTAAGAAGGAAAAATGCTGTTTTGAGCGAAGTAGGGAACTGCATTCACACACAAATTTTCTTACATTATTGAAAATACCCAGGCAGAATAAATTCAGTAGCCTAAAATATATTATTTGGGTTATTTTCTGTGTAATAGTACATATTTCTGAACAACAGATTTTTTAATCCATCTATACAACATAATAAAAGAATGACAACACAATAAATACCAGGTTACAGCATTTCTGAAGGTGTTTTTTTTCCCCCAAATGTATGACAAAAGGCAATTTGGAGCAGTAACAGTTTAAAATGCTATAAAATAAAATAAAAATATAACCAAGCTTATACTAATATAGTATGCAGCACTATTTTTAGCCATATGCTTCATTTAACTTAGAGGTAAGTATCACTACAGTCATAGATGGACTATACCAAACCAATATGCTAAAAAAAAATCTTGTCAAATTAGGCTTATGCCCAGTTCCTACGAGTCTGGTGTTGCAGTTCTCATTGACCAGTTCTGCTGCACGCTTTTACAGCAACACTGAAGTCACAACAGAAGGAGTTATTTTTGTCCTGTCCCCTCCCAGCTCATTTTATTTCCGTATCACAGACACACCATTCCATCCCACCACCCATCAATATTATTCAATTGTTTTTAATTAGAGGTTATTTTTAACCCGGATTATTTCTATTATGAAATTTGCAGCTCAGCTGAGCAAAGTTTTTGCCTGCACTAAAGGTGTGTGGAGAGCACCCAAGAAGCAGGTTGTGGTCAGAACTAATTGAATCAGCCCAGCTGCTAAAGAAAATGCATCATGGAACTGCAACTAAAGTAACTTTGTTATTTGACAATATGGTATCTGTAAGAACCTTAATGTAAGGCCTTAATGATGTATTTTAAGATTGCTCTGTATGACTCTACATCAGAAATCATGCTATCTGATTCCTTGTCTTTTCTTTATAAGAAACCAAAGCTGCATTTTATATACAATCAAGTGTATTAAAAATTGCTATAATGTCTAAACATATCAAGAATAAACTACTGCAGTTAATTAAATCTTTTATTATCTCAGAGGAAACACACTGAACACATATCTTTTGTGCTAAACTGAATATATTCAGTGTCATTATGGGGAACAGTGCAACTGTTGTGCATGCCCTGAGTTCTCATTGTATGTAGGTTCAGAGCCCTCTTTCCAAACACAGCGTTCCAATGACACCACCATCACTCTCAGGCAGAAACTGTAGCAGATAAAGCATCTTCCTGTGATCGAGCAGGCAATGAGACCCTTTCTAGATCTTTTATATTACAATGTAGCTGATCAAAAGGAAACAATTCACAATTTCACATTTCCAACCCACAACACCAATTTTGGTTTGGGATTTGGGAGTATATCTGAAAAAAAAAGTAGTGGGTGAGGTAAACTGAACAGTTCTCTGAAGACACAGAGAGCCTTTGTTAGACTTTTACACCTATCAGAAGGGTTGAGTGGTAGCTGGTCAATGCAGTCATTGTAGTTTACACAAATAGTGTGATTTCTATGACAATATTTCAAATTACTACAGATACCTATTTTCTGTTTTGTCTAGATATGTATTAAATAATTTGCTATAGTTTAGGCAGACCTTGATGTGAGATCTGCAGAGTTTTCAATCAACTTATTTTGTGACTTCCTCTTTATACACGAACAGACTTATTGTGTATTGACATCCCAGCTTTTACCTGTTTTATCCAAGCTTCTTGTTCTCATTGTGCAACTGTCCACATAAAAAACCCTTTTGCACAGTGTTGTTTGAACCTGGACTCATTTACATAACGAGGATATAGGTTTATGTCTAGTTTTCCTTCCAGTCAAACTCTAACCACAAATATAATTTCCCTTCAGGAATCAATGGTTACAATTTGTTTTAATTTAAAACCACAACAGAGTGGTAACTATACCACTTTTCCATCTCTTTTTCTTCCCCATCCCTCTTTCCAGCCATCACGTGAGATTCAAAGTACATTCTAAACAGAAGAAAATGATATATTCAATAAATTTGCTGTTTCTGTAAAAGAAAATGTTTTTAAATAAGACCTGGATTTACAGGTCCAGCAAGTAAGAGTGCCCTTTCCACCACAGGCTATCCGTTGGTAATTAAATCACACCAGTAATCTGATACAGCATTAGATCTTTAGTAGCATGATAGCACTGTCACAGGCATTTTACTTCCTAGAACCTGCAGTAAATCAAAAAGTCCTTGGAGGCCATCACTACTTGACCTCTTGGTCTGCTGAATTCCAGGCAAGGCAAAAAAAATCAGTTCTACTTTTAGCAATCTCCTTCACATTAGTGCAGTGTCTTATCAATGCTTGCCTGCATTTACTTCTATCTTGGCAAGTACAGCTCTAGAATTGATCCTACCCGAGAAATTTGAGACAGCTAAGTTCCTGGGAGAGGCAAGCTGACAACAGTCTGTTGTAATTTGAAAGAGAATTAATCTATAGCAAACTGACTTCTGACTTAGATAATCCTCACACACGCTTATTAGGCTTTCCCTTTTGTGCACTGTCTTCTTTCATTTATCTCAGATTTTTAGGGTGTTTTCATATCGACAAGCCCTTTGAATGCAGTCTTTCTTATCCTGGAGTTGTCTTCCCATCTGCTTATGGTGGGTCTGGGTATTCTCTTTGCAGTTTTCATGGGCAGATGGATAGACTTTGGTTGGGTGTGCTGGGGCACAGCAGAGCCATCAGTACCCCTGTATGGCCATCAGTGCTACCGAGTGAGGAAAGCATGTGGTCCTTGATCCCTGTCACGCTAAGCCCATCGCATGACACCTCTCAGGAGCAGTGAATTCACAGGGCCAGTGTGCCTACTTGGCAGTCCTGCTTGGCAAATTTCTGGTTTCCTGACTCAAGAAGCAGCTCGTTTGTCCCATAATCAGAAATACTTCAACTGTTCACTTCAGAAGTGGCCCATGACTATGGAACATGCATTTGGACATCTGAAAGAGATGGCAGCCCATGGGATCAAACTGAAGGTCAGCTTAAGTTTCCCTTTTGGCTTGTTGTAGGTGTTTCATTCTGTAACTTAAACACAGGAGGAAAAAAGCCTTTTCTCTCTGCATTTCTATTTTGATATGAATATTTGTATCACCTCTTCTGCTACCTCATTCTGTACTCCCTCTTTAACATGTACATGTTCTCAGCTCCTAGACCCACGAAGTTACTGCAAGCTGACCTGTCTGCAAACAAACCTACTTTTACACATGCATGTATGTGTTTTATATACACGTATGCATTAATGTTTTTCAGCAGGAGCAGTTCACTCAGCTGCCACCTCTGCTCGGCTGCTAGCACAGGGGACAGCCAGCATGTCCCTGAGCAGAAGTGAGTGCAACCTTAGAGGGCAGCAGCTGTCGGACAAGTGTGGCTGGGTCAGGTAACTGTACCCTCAGCTGCAACAGCAGAGAAGAGACGGATTTAAAGCCCCTTGCTGGTGTTCTGCTCCCCACCCCCTTCTTCAGCCAAGGCCTCCCCTGCTTTTGTGAGGAGTAGGCTCAGGGGACTGAACCAGCGGAAAATATTTTAACCACTGTTGTGGGCTTAGTTTATACTACTGGGGGTATGGAGCAGGTCAGAGGAGCACCCACGTGGGCTCGGTAGGAGCCATGGCAGCATACTGGGAGGGAAGCAGCAGGACTGCCAGCTCTTGATGTGTTGCTTTGTAAAATTCACATTTCCACCTCGCTGTAAAAGCTGGCAGAGGGGGATGACAGGATATTTAACTAATGTTTATAGACTCATCACAAAAGAACATAGCACGAGGCAAAGAAAAAGGAAAAACCTGTCTGTCGCAGCAGCCCCAGATTTTAGGGACAGAGTCAGGGCTGTATAGATATGGATGTGCCTCAGTGCTGTTGTGAAACAAGCCAAAATAGAAAATGAGTGACTGATGTAATAAGAACTGATTTTGATCCTATTTTTGTATACTTTGTTTTTAGCTGAATGCAGATAAGCAACACTGTGTTAGAACAAAACCTGGGCCTTCAGGCTGAGAGAACATGACATCAGTGTGGAGTGATCAAAATATGCATGTGACAATAGCTATTACATTTAGATTAGCTAAAACAATGATACTTAGATTGCACCTTTTAAGTAAGCATATCAAAGTTAACAAATGTAACAGTATCATTATTTCAAAAGCTGTGCAAGAATGAAGCATGCAACTGATGACTTGGCTGGTGTGTCAGCCTGGGACCACTTAGGGTTCTTTCTGTGCAGCCCCCTTGGGCTGGCAGCAGAAGGGACTACTGCCTTATCTTCAGCCCTCACAGCTGAATTTTCTGGGCTGCAAACAGCTCTGTCGTGCTGCACTGTTCAAAAGTATTTTGTCTCCATCTTCATAAATAAAGACATGCTATCAGGTAGAAAAAAAATTTGAAAAGGAAATAAGAGAAGTGAGGGATTTTCTGTCTGAGTGGGACTTGGCAGACCTGCTGAAAGCCTGTTTGAAGGCCCATACTACATTCCAGGTGGTGGGAGAGCAGAAGGAATGCTGTACTAATTCTCCCTCCAGCCAGACTGATGTCCAGAACAGATTTTTCATCGCAGATGAAATGGCAATATTCTGCCATGTAACTGTGTCCTGAGGGGCCGTTAAACATTTTTTAACTTGAGTTTAGAGTTAAGAGGTAAATCTGGTCTGTACTGCTACAAAATTTAACCACAAAAGAGCTGGAAATTCTGCACTAGCAGACATTTTTACAGTCCGCAAAGGAGCACAGATGCTGACAGAAAAAACCTTACCGTAAAACAGTATGATGCTCCAGTGCTCAAGAAGTCATGATACAGCCCATCACAATGTAAAATATTTGAGACTGCAATTACTTTTGCAAATATGCAGAGCAGAGCTGAAGTGAATGAAGAAAATGCTTCCTTAGGGTTTAACTCTGAAATGCTGACTCTGCATTTTAACTTCAGTCACTAGCTAAAGCTTCAGTAACTGCTTTCAAATCTGTGTTTAGAGAGGAGGGGAAGGAATGCATCACAGTGGTGCATGGCCGAACTCTCAGGGAGCTTGAGAACCGGAATCTCTTTCTGATCCAAGCAATTAACCAAAATTTCAAGCCTTGGCAGCTGTTTGTTTTCTGAAAGGAGGCAATTGTATGACCACAGCAGTAGAATGACAGTGCAGGCAGAGAGCAGAGAGTAAACCTCTCTTAAATTCCACCTCTGAATAATGAGCTCAGATTTTTATGAACTGGTCTCACCAGAAAAAAGGGAAAAAGATTACTTAGGACCATGGTTGCATACCCTCACAAAATTCCCACTAGCTGGAACAGGAATAAGTTGCAGTTCTCTCAGCTATTTTGTGGAGCTAGAATACTGCTACATTTGCTCATAAGTCTTCAAGACAGAAAAAACAGTATTAGCAGTAAAACCACAGTAACTCACACATAAGCACCCTCAGCAAGGCCAAACCTAGTCAAACACTTATTTTTTTCCCCTTCAGACTCACTCACTGTCTTCAGTACAAAAAAGAGTTAGTATAACTAAGATAGATGCGAGACATAATCTCTTACAATAAAAGCCTTTCCTGCTCTTAACTAGCATCCTCAAAGATGTTATAAATAATGTAGAAACATTGTGTCTCAAGCTCTTACCATTTCCGTCCTTGAGTATCTCAGTCTACAACAAGTTGGTTTTTTTCTGCACTGTTACACATATGAGAACTGAGGGACTGCTTCTTGTTCAGCCACTTCCAGCAAACAGAATTCTGCTGTGGCGGGGTATGAACTACAAAATAGAAATAACTAAGGGCTTATAGCAGAATGAAGTGAACATTTAATAGCTTGTAACTGCCTTGAATTATGAACTGTAGAGCACTTGAAGAACTATCTATCCACCTACCAAAGATCACTAAGTCATACAAAATCTTGGCTTATGTTTTATAATGAATTTCAGTAAGGTTATGCATCTGGAATAAAATTTTAAGTGAATGAAGCATTAAGGGCTTTTTAAGCATCAGCTTGTTTAACATTTTTTCAAGCATCTGAAGTGTCTGCTATTAGATGCAGAGCCATCAGGCAGAGTTGGTTATTTTGGGTTTTTTTTAAAGTGTCTTTGGTGCTTTGAGTAATAGTGACAGGGAAAGACTTAAAGAACAATTAGAACATTGATAAATGTTAATTTTTAGAAGGTAAACAACCCTCTAATGATACTAAAGTCTAAATGTAGCTTAGTTAAAGGCTAATATAGATTGTGATACAAACAGATCATATACTAACCCACACAGTAATTGCTGTTTAATATATGTATTGCAGAAGGGCTTTACAGACTTAATAATAAAAAACAGGACTGCAATACTCATAATATTCTATCTTCAAAAGTTAGTAGGGTTTTAAATATTAAGGAGTTAAAAATAAAAAAAATAATTACTTAGGATTAGTGGGGCAAACGTTGTTTTTCTATACATTGAATCTAACAGAAAAAACCAGTATTTGACTGGCTAAACTGGGTCAACAGTGACAGTGAACACATTTAGGAGGGTATTTATAGTTTAAGATTTATCTGGCAAGATCGTGACATTCACAAGATGATGGAGTACAGGACAGGTTTTTTCAGGATTTCCTGATCCTTGCGAAGGTAACAAAGGTAGAAATGGCTAAGTGGTTGTACTAGAAAAAACGTGGTTTTGTGTGAAGACCAACATCAAGGTACCTTACCACCAGTAGTATTAATTTACTTTCCTCTCTATTGTTGTTATGTGAGGATGAAAAATTATTAATATTCTTGTCTATCTTGAAAAATATTTAAAGATTCTATTTTTAAATGTTTTCTGTGCTATTTTTATATCTTTAGTATAAAGAGAGAATAATTACTACAATTGTTAGCTAGTTGTAACACAATTAATACAAAATTCTTTATATCTTATCACTTCCCTATTTTTTAAACTTTGAAATTCAAGATTCTTTTCTGAGTTGAGCCTTAATAAATGTAGGATATGTGTGTTGTCTTACTAATTATTATGTTTATGTAAAAATGGATGTACCATATTTATCTTGATTTAAGATAGGAAGATCCCAGATGAGCTTCCTTGCTGTTTCTGTGCTTAAACAATGCAGAGAAAATGTCCTGGGATCTAATTTTCCCTCCTTGCTGAATTGTGGTCATGACAACCATCTGTACAAGGATAAGCTTTACAGTATTGTCTTGTTCAAGGGTATCATTTTGATGGTATGTTGTGTGATACAATAAGATAATGGGAAATAATACTGTGCAGCAGTCGGTGCTCTCATCTACATACACTGCTGACTTACACTTTTGGTTTTTGTGTGTTTTGCTTTGCTTGTTTAATATTTATGTGGACATCGGGGCAATGAAAGTATAAAAAACAACACTAACTTGCAAAAAATACATCAACATTTGAGAGAAGGGCTATGGGAAATGCCATTGTTCTGACTCTTCCAGTTTATCCATCTCTACTGGGTACCAGGGAATTTACATGTTGAATATGAAATTTAGTTTTTGTCTGCTGTACCAGCAAGGCAAGATACAATTTTTAAAATCCAACACTTTGCTTTTGTATGCCTTTCTGGCAAGAGATTGCCTAACAGTATATGGACAAATATAAACAGAGGCAAAGACAGTGCTAGGTTGTTATTATTTAGCTTCTTTCTGAAACACAGCTATTTATAAGATGATGTGGAATAAAGCTGAACATATATATTATTAAGCAGAATATGATAGATAATAAAAGACTTTATTTTTTCTCCAAAACTTCTACGCAAGAAAGCCCTTACTGATGTTGCAGGTAAAGTAATTTAATTTGGCTTTGATCACTCTGTGCCTCAAAGTACAGACATAATATATCTGGAATTGAAAACACACCAGGAGAGATTGCTTAAGCTGTATTTTCAAATACTTTTGAGATACTAGTAGAAGACAAAAAAGAAAGTCAGGAAAATTCCTTCTAGAGGCATGACATACAGTCTTGCCTAATATTAACAGAAGAAATAAGTGGTTGTTTTGCTACTGGCACTGAATAGAAAACAGACAAAGATTCTAACTTGCTCCAAATCAGATTAAACCTGCACATCTCATAGTATAGTAATGGGAATGCTAGAAAGAGTTGTTTAAACATTCTAAATTGCTAAAACCAGCAATTTTTACTATTGCTGTTGATTTTTTCACCCCACATATGTCAGTCATTAACAAAGATCCTCCTTCTGCAAATATAGGTTTGCCAATTTGAGCATTTTAAATTGAAAACCTTTGTAAAGGAGCGTTTGCACAATACCAGTAAGATTTCCAACCCTGTAATAATCTGGTCAGGCTGTGCAGGGGAATAATGAATGTTACTCTTTCTGTGCAAATGTCTTGTCCTGGAATACAAGTTATTGAACTTAACTCACCTGTGTCTATGTACCCCTCAGCCATTTGATTTACCTGATCCAGCAGATGGATTGGACGGGTAGGAGTCACGCAGCTTCTGCTCTGGAAACGGGCTTCCTGTCAGATGGAAATTCAGTGACGTGCTAAAGTGATCAAAAAGGATGTTATAGTATGAGTTACTAAATTAAGTTGGTGGTGGGATGAGGTGTCTATGTGGGAGGTATAGAGCTTGGAATCTTTCTAGCTACCAGTAATAGCCAAGTTTAAAGGAAACAGAATTTAAATTTTGGGGTTTTTTCTTCTTTTTTTGGTGTTTTTCTATGAGCTCATATTGTTCTTCTTGGATATTACAGGAGAATTACATGGAATCTAGGTTGTGGTAAAATACTCCCAGTCTGCTGTTTTTAGTAATAATGCTAATGGTAACAAGCTCTGGGGGTACATTCTGGCCTAACTAATGCAATCCATGTAATAGCAAATGAATCAATTTATCAGATCCTAATTATTCTTATATAATGTAGGGATTCCTAGTTTGTTTTTGTGCTGCCCTCACATAATACTATTCCAGCAGCAACTCCTAGGTTTGTGACAAGTGGTGCTTTATGGGTAGGACGGGGCCATGCAGCTCTGCAATTCTGCAATGAAATTCTGCAAACTCCTGCTGGGAACAATATTTTAAGGACAAAGAGAGTAGACATGGCACGTGTCTTGCTTGTCAGAAGATTTTGTGTTGAGTTTGTGGGAGTTTTGGAGCTGGTGGTGAAACAAACAATTTACATTACAGGCGAGTGATTCTACTTTGAAAAATTTTGATGAAATTAATTTTAAAGATAGAGCAGGACAACAGGCTGGTAAGACCTTCCAAGTATGACAGTAAAAAAGGAAGTTGTGATGTAGCCAGTTATTGATGTTTATTCTGTTGCTGACTAGAAAGTTTGCTTTTTGACTTAGCCGAACTCTGGTTCTCACATGACCATTGTGACTTAAAAACAAGAATTTGTAAGTGGATACACTTCAGATTGAGTCTAATTTTTTTTCACCTGCTGGTGACCCTTTGCCTTTAGCACCAGCAGTACCTTTAGCAGTACCTGACTGGTATATGAAAATCTGTGAAGAGCAACCAGGGCCCTTCGTGTTGTCCAAGTCTGTTTTTAGCAGACCATCATGACTCCTGAACAGTGTCTAGTTAGTGCATCCAAGGGAGAACTATCCCCTCAAACTTGTATTTAAAACAACTCAGAACACGGGATTTTGTTTATAAATACTGCTTTATTCTGATGTAACTAGGAATTGGCCAGACTAAGCTGTACTCCAGTGCTCTGCCCAGGCTTCCCTCCCTGTGCCCTTTCCAGGGATGGAAAACTGATCCAGTAGTTCAGTTTCAGTGGCTTATCCCAGAAGGGAAGATGGCTTTGAGAACTTGGGCAGTTTGAGCAGGAGAGAGATTGGAATCCTAAATTCACTATCCAGTCTTCTGAGTTCAGCCATTCCTGAGAGTGACACCGGTGGGTGAGATCTCATCCAGGGAGCACTTGCATTCCAGTGTTGCACAGGGCTGAGATGCCCACAGCAAAAGCCCTTACACGGTTAGGGCAAGCTTTATAGTGTTTATTACCACCGTACTGGGCAATTACTGTGCTTAACCATGCGGACCATAGAGACTGGCCCAGTACCAGAGTCTGAACAACTGCAAAACACAGTGATGGAAAACAAAAGGCTATTTCCGGAATCAGAGAATTGTTAGCATTGGAAGGGACCTCTGGAGATCATCTAGTCCAACCCCCCTGCCAAGGCAGGGTCACCTAGAGCAGGTAACACAGAAATGCGTCCAGGTGTGTTTTGAATGAATACAGAGGGAGACTCCATGACCTCCCTGTTCAGCCTGTTCCACTCGTTTAGCTAATACAGCTGCTGCTAAAAACTCGAACTGAGGTTTAGCTCATCTCCTAAAATGGCAGCATCCCGATGTTAGTGCACAGGAGCACACTGTCCAGTCCGCTGCCAACGGGCCGGCCGCGACAGCCTCCGGTACCAGAGCCGGGCCTCGCCTCGCCAACCACCCGAGCGAGAAGGCGGACCCAGAATCATTCTACATGGCAGGGCCAAGCCCACCAAGGCGGGGAGCTTGCCCCTGAGCCCGAGCGGGGGTCCCGCGGGGCGGCGGGACCCGGGCACTGCCGCATCCCCTCAGGTGCGGCGGGAACAATGAGCGGCAGAGCCAAAACGAGCCCCGGCTGCGCGCACAGATCGGCGTCGGG
This sequence comes from Gymnorhina tibicen, assembly GCA_013399875.1. Taxonomy (NCBI): domain Eukaryota; kingdom Metazoa; phylum Chordata; class Aves; order Passeriformes; family Artamidae; genus Gymnorhina; species Gymnorhina tibicen. The sequence goes on from VXAZ01007852.1 coordinate 337,454, forward strand.
CGCTCACGCCTAAAATAGTCCCTCTTTGTTCACCAGCGGCGAAGGCTCAGCTGGCGCCCGTGTCCCTCCGCCGCGGCGCCCCCGCGCCCCCGCGCCCGCCCCCGGCGCTGCCGGCGCAGGCGGGGCCGCTTCCTGTC
>VXAZ01007852.1:338131-375515 GCA_013399875.1 Gymnorhina tibicen
TTTTTTTTTTTTTTTTTTTGCAACGCCTCACCTCTTAATTTCTGTCAGGCTTGACGATTTGAATGTGCACAGTAGGTTTGTAGTCCACTAAAATGTGGTAACTGTTGCTGGCTGAAAGGATGTGCAGTAATGCATTTTCTTTTTTTTTTGGTATTGAATTCTGTGGAAAGAATGGGCTGATACCTCTTTTAGTGAAAGAGAACAATATGGTTCTGTGCTGGATGCTCTGGACACTGATATTAGTGTTGAAATACGAGGGGTTGTCCTTCATCCATGAAGTATCAGGGTGCTATTAGAAGTAGAGGGCCTGCATAATTAAATGAAAGGCTCTGCCAGGAAAGCAGTGTAGCATTATGGTTGTTCTGGAATTTGTGATAGGCCCAGCTTATCATAACTTTAAAAGGTCAAACATAGTAATGGATGATGACATGGTTTTCTCCTGACTTAGAGTAAGGGAATGTGATCAATGATATACACTCAAACTGCCAAAAGTGTGGGATAGTAACAAAACAGTTTCCCTGTTGTTTTTTTTCTTTTGATCTGTAGGCAGGTTGGCAAAAGTTAACCTGGTAATGTTTGTCCCTTTTTTTGAGAGCTCAAATTACATTTAATTTGAAAAAAATTGAGATTAAAAGAGAGGGAGAAAGTTTAGTTTCTGTACTATTAGAATACAGGTTAGTGAGTTCATAGCTTTTCATTTCAAGGAGAATAAGGGAAAACAAAGATTGAAAATATGAAAGGAGATGCATAATATAGTGAAAATGAGAAGGGTCTTTGCAAGGACCTACAAGCTGTGAAATGTGGATCTGTACTGAGAGTATAAAGTAGTAATGTTTTCCGCAGTTAACCCTTATTTTGTCAAATACAGGTGTGTGGCTTCTCAACATATTACCTTTTCTGTTCAGGAAAGAATTTTAAATCAGATGTAGATGCTTCTCATATGACTTAATATGGCTAGTCAGCAGTGAATATATATTTTTTTTTAATAGGTGAAAGAGACGTGTATTGGTAGTTAGTATGAAGTTATGTTTGTCATTCCCTGCACCAGGAGATCAGGTAAAATTTATGAGAAGAGTAGCTGTAACAAATAAGTTCCAGTTAATTTCCTAGTAGACAGTGGACTTCTGTATTCCCTGGAGATGGATGTGAATTAATGTAGAGGCACTAAAGCATATTTTGTGCTCCTCATGTGAGTTGTGGAGGAGGAAGCTTGGAGATGTGACTAGAAGCACATGTGACTAGAAGCCAAAATGAGTCTTTTAGTTTGTGAATTGACCGCATTTTTTGTGCGACCGGCCACTGGCCTTGCTGCAGAGTTGGTTTCACCTTCTTTACAGGCCTTCCTTGCCGGAAATGGAGAGGAAGTGTGTCTTTGAGCAGAACACAAGAGGAGAAGAATTATAAAACCACAGGTATTGCTGGGGATGTAATCTCCATGGAGGAGTGAAATCAAGAAGCTTAACTTTCTTTGACAGAAGGAGAGCTAATTATGAGAGCATTCCTGATGAGTCTGGACATACGTCATTCACTAAATATGTCCAAGGATAATACTACTTTACTTATGTTTCAGATCTATTTATTTTTTTAATTCTGTGAAATGCTTATGAAGGTTGCTGTTCTTGTAGACTAACCTTAAAGAAGAAAACTTATCATTAGGGGGTTTTGGGCAGCTCTGAAATCCTTTTTCTTCCCCACTTCTCCCAGAGCAAGTCAGCATGTTGTCTGTTATCCCTTTCATTGCTGGGGTGTGTGCTCCTACTCCTGTAGGTGTGTTGCTGCATGTACTGGATTTGGGTACTGAGAAACCCAAGAGGCAGTTGCTGTATTCACAAAGGTGCTAAGGATACAATTAAGGGAAATTCTGATCTGAAAAGGTGTCTTGTGACCTGGTACCATTGTTTTCTCCCTGTACCTTCTGCCTCTTCTCTTCGTGTAGAAACACATGATCGATCCCAAACAAACGGCTCTTGTAATACACGTCTGCCTTGCCCTACGTACTAAATATGTAGGGAAATATGTTATTCTGTAATGATCTTTTAAACTCTAATACTTTCACTATTTATATCAAAGGGAATTAAAACACTTAAAGTTATTTAAAACTTCTTGAGGGAGAATGTGAGCAAGTAAAAACAAAATCACAAATTATTATAGTATTATGAGCATGGGAGGACACTTACCCTGGTGACTACCTCTTTTTAACGGTGTGCATCAATCATATTAAGTACAGTCATATTTCACAGGGTCAGGGAACAAAACCACAGTATTCTATCTAGATGCTGTCTAACAAGTTTTGTGGAGAAGGAGATAGTCACTTCCCCTCAGTCTTCTGGCTAAACTTCTTTCTGATATGCAACAGATTCATAGATGTAACTGCTAATCAGATGAATATGCTGCAGGGCCTCATGTAGTTTTTATTACCAGTTTTTTATTTCTTAGACCAATTTTTTATTTCTTAGAAGCAAAATTTATTACTTTTGTCAGGTAATGTGATGTATATACTTCTGAAAGCATGGATCTACTTTAAAAACTCACACATGAAAAGATACTCTGGGATAACTAGAGTGCTCCTTAAAGAGTCTAACCAGACAGAAGACTTCAGAGAAAAAAAATCATAGCCAAAATGCAAGGCCCTTTGAAAGAATTAAAACCCTCACCAAAACCAACCACCCTATTGGGATAGTAATGTATTATGTGAAATCCCATTTGATCATCATGGGTAGTATTAGGGTTGACTGGGTAAAGCTGAGAATAAGCAAGTTACAATTTCTTATCTTACTGGAAGGAGCGGCTTATACAGAATTGTTACCCTGAAGTCTTTGGTAGGACCAAGTTGTTCTGCCTTAAATGATACTTTCACTTCTATCCATGGTGCATTTGTTAAACTTTGCTTGAGTGGGCTATGAATTGGCTTGCTGCACTTTGAACAAACATGTGAACTTGACTCATGTAGGCCCATCAGACCAGGTTGCTTTCAATAGCACCAAGGAGACTGTGTGATGTTCTTGTAGGGCTCTTCCTTACTATTACAGGTGGTGGAGAACAGGCTAATCCATAATGATTAGAGAATAGTAAATGTTACACCCATCTTTGGAAAGGGCTAAGAGTTCAACTAACCACAGGCTGGTTAGTGTCACTTTGGTCATTAGGGAAGTCATGAAGTCTTCCTGGAGGATGTTTCTGGGTGCATGGAAAGGTGATGACTAGTAACAGTCACCAAAGATATAAACCATGGCCTGAACAACCTGACCACCTTCTGTGTTAAAAATGGCAGGGTTTTTGAACACAGGGAGAACCTTGTCCAACCTCAGTTTCAGCAAGGCTGAAGGAAGAGATTGAACATTAATGTCATGAAATTCAACAGATAAGAAAGTAAAGTCCTGCATCTGAAGAACCCCAGGCTAAGACTGGCTGGGGATCTGACAGACAGAAAGCAGCATACGAGCCAGCACTGTATCCCGTGAGCTAAGGCAAATGGTATCCTGGGCTATATTAGCAGAAGTAGAAGACTGAGGGGAAGTGATAATTTCCTTCTCCACAAAACTTGTTAGACAGCATCTAGATAGAATGCTGTGTTTTCATGCTGCCACTGTGAGAGACATCCATCTAGGTGGGTTTGGTGTAGGGCCACCAAGTCAGTCCGGGACTGGAGCAGTTGCCCTATGAAAGGGGCCTTAGGGAGCCAGGTTCATTCAGCTTCAGGGAGACATAACTGCAGCCTTCCAGCCCCTATGAGAAAGTTAGTGTGATGCAATTAGTCTCTTCACAGCAGTGCATGGCAGGAGGACAAGAGGTAATGTGCCTACATTGGAATAAGAGAGATCCTGGTGGGGGAGGGAACATCCCCCCTCCCCAGGGTGGCAGGTCCACAGTGGAACAGGTACCCAGGGTGCTTGTGTGGCCACCTGGTTTGACCTCATGGCTGATGCTATGCTGAGCAGGACTAGAGAATTCCTGAGAACCTTTCTACCCTGAATTATTGTATTATCCTAAATGCTTAAAACTGAAAGTAATTTTAATAATGTATTTCTTATCCCCCATTACTCTCTACTTTTCTAGACTGAGGGATGTCTAGATTAGTCCCTTTGCCCTTCTTTGGTATGGTTGGCTTTTGATTGTACCAGCATGCAAAATAGTGTAAAGATGAGGAGCTTCAAGTGTGTTTTGTAGATGTATGACACAGCACATTGGAAAAGCAGTATTCATTTCAGCCTATGAAGTAGTGTAGAGGATAGACTATAATCTGGATTCGTACTTCATCCTTTGCTTAATAGAAGTTAATGGCAATGTACTAATATAATGGCCTATTTACAGGTAATTGAAAAATGACTGTTGCAATAATGTTGGTATTATGAAAAGCAAAGTGAGTTTTTTCTTTTCTGTTATTGGTTGAATCAACCTGATCTGAAGTTTGGACCTGGGTTGGGGTGGAGGAAGTTAACAGGATGACAAGGCAAACTTAAGTTAATTTTGACTGTCTTCTTGGCCCAGCAGAGTATTTTCATTTGGGAGAGGAAAGTATATTTGCCACAGTGCACAGATAATGGTTGGTATGAGATCTCATTAATAGTGGACAAGCTGAAAAGAAGAAATGTGGTTAGGATCCAACATGTCTCCAGCTGTTAATGCAGGTACTGGATCCAAGTCACAGGCAATGTTGGAAACATGGCTTTAGCTTGGTTATGTGGAGCTGGGTAAACAAGCTAAGATATTACTCTTAGACAAGAATAATTTCCCTTTTCTGCTGTCTTCTAGCTGTGAGCGAGCACTTGTTGCTTACCTGGCTTGTTTAGTCACCAGATCTCTCTGTGAGGTAGTTTAATTTGTTTTAAATGTCAGTCAGTGAATCCACAGTAAGAGAAAGAAAACTGAATAGAAAGCTAATGGAGAAGCCAGCTGGTCATTCCAGAGCTGCTGGGAAGGAAGCAAGCTGCTGTATTGGATAAGCCATGTGTGAAACTGCCATCAGTTTTGTGTGTTCTGAGCCCTTGCTAGACCTCCACTCCCCTCATTCCATGTGAATGTTAAATCTCCTGTTTTAAGGAGAGAAGAACAGACTGCTGGTAGTTCAGTTTTCTCTAATAAAGGATAATAAAAGGCTAGTTTGCAACTTAAGACCAAAAATAAATTGTGATTAATCAGCAATAACATCATACTTCCAGAATTTGAAGTGATTATCTATAGTTATATGTCCTTTCACTATATTTTCATTTCCTGTGCAATACCATATTTCCAGTTTTGAGATAGATCCTAAACCTCTCTGAGTTGTTAGTAGAATGCTCTGTGTGTGATTTCTAGTCTGAATTCCCTTCTGATAAATCTTTAAAGTCATCATCCCTTCACTGTGATTTGTATTTACTAGGAATAAGTGAGCTATTTGTCCCATTTTCAGTTTTCGCAGTGTATTAAAATTTTCTCTTAGTATTCTTTGGGCCCTTTGTTGTTAAAAGGTAGTTTTTGAAAGCATTAAAGATACTATCTGTGCTCATAGGGTATCTATCACCTGTTACTGTTGCAGCATTTGTGAATCAGGCAGCCCTTCTGAAAGTTTCCTGAAATTGAATGGATTGTCAGTGAACCTGACTTCAGTTCAGTCATGCAGTCTGGCAGTGCCAGCTGAGGGAGTTTGTGTCCCAAGTTGCTTGTTTGCATTTATTCAGTTGTGTTTACAAACCATTCTGTGAAACAGATCAGTGAGCTGAGATGGCTGGGAAAAAAACCCAAAAAAATCAAACCAGTCAAAGGAGTTTTTCTTAACAGAAATTTTTTCATAGCAGCTGTTGGGACTGAAGGAGTACAGTAGTATGAATGATCTTAAGAAAAAGACACTTGGAAAGAAGAATGCTCAGTCTTTTAAATCCTCCAGCCTCTTCACATCTTCCTTCTGTAGGATTGCTGTAGAGATAGAGGAGTAGAGGCACCAAATGAACACCAAAGTTTTCTAACTGCTAATAAAGAGGTTAGAGTTACAAGCGAGTCAAAACCAACAAATTTTATTTTTATAAATACAATGCTAGGCATAGTAACTGCTTATGGTTCATAAATCTGACTCTTTTAGGTAGTTTACTTTGGGAGGGAGTTTGCCATTTCTGTTGATGATGACAATCTTCTGCTTCTGCAACATATTATAAACTAATTAATAAAGTAGATGAATATAAGGTATTCTTCTGCCTGTCTCACTTGAGAGTATCTGTGGCTATGATCTAGACTCCAAGGTGAAAAATCAGTGAGCATTTTCAGTATTTCATGACATCAACTTCTTGAGAAAAGTTGGAAGTGTGTTTCTATTTTCAAACTATATCAGTGTGAAGGCACATTTTCCTGACTGCTACTACTAACTTCTGAAAGATTGTATGGGTATATAAGTACTTTTTTGTTGTTTTTTTTGCGTGTTAAGTGTCAGAGTAAGAATACAGCACAACATACTTAGTACTGAGTAATAGATGTAAAGCCATACATCCTGTATGACATACAGTGTAGCTTGGTGGTGCTAGTTAAATGAGGTAAATTAAATCTTTATATTGGAATAGATTTTTTGAAAAAGAATGCATCTTTTGGATGTTTTGCAGTTATAAGTTCTTGGAGAGAAATGGTTGAGATGGGGAAATTGTTATTTCAAGGTCACTAGTTTTGTTGGTAACTATAAATAATAGGGTAGGAAGGTGCTATGAAACTTAACTTTAGGGAAGACTGGAAAGCAAGTTTCTGGACAATGTGGAACCTTAAACTTCTTGCTTGCTGATTTTGAAATGCAGTTTGCCTTTTAACTTCCAGCAAGAGTTTTATTTTAATGGTAGGCATGACTTTTTGGCATTCCACTGGAACAGATAGAGCTGTGACAAGACAGATGGGCAAGTTAGTAACATTTTATGCATGTAGCTTTTACACTGGTCTACACTGCATTTCTTGTATGGTAATTCTAGAAGATACTTCAGAGACATCTATTGTAAGTAACTTACGTCCTGTTCATTAAAGTCAACTTGTTAAAACAGTAGCTCTTCCTACTTAATCTCAGTCAGAAACATTGAGGGAATGTTTCCCTGGAGAGAAACTTCCTATCCATGTGGAAAGCAACTGTTAAACTACTGTCAGCCTATTGTGGTAACTAGCCCTATTTTCAGTCTCTGAGATAAACCATAAACTGACACAGCAGGAGCTGCTTCATGAGCTGTTTAGTCGTCACTTCAGCACTGCCATCACTCACAAAGAGAGCAGTGTGGACAATGGAGAAGTGTCTGGTTTATTGGCTCACATCTTTACTGTGTATCAAGGTTCTTCAGGGTCTGAAGCTGCTATTGTGAATTTACGCTGTTGTGTAAGTGAATGTATAGATTCATTTAAGTGTTTTGTGCCAGAAAATGGTGCACACTTTTTTTTGGTATTATTTCAATGGAGTTGTTAGACAAACTTTTGTACTTAATGCTTTTTAAGATATTTTTAGTATAAAGCTCATAGTTGTTTTTTAAATGACAATCTGTACTGTTTATGATAAATGAATTTGTGTCTTTTTGTGCGTTCGGTATGAGATCTTTCACGCATTTTTTCAAGTATTGGAAAAGAAGAGCAAACGTTTCTCCCTTGTAGCAGGAATAGCTACCTATTTCTAGGCTAGCCTAGCCAGGCTAACCTAGCTTTTCCTAGGGTCTTAAACACTAGAAAAACTTTGGAAAGAAAGTTTTTGAACCTCTCTGAGAGTAGTTCTGTCAAAACAGTTGTAAACCAGATGTTAGTGCTGAGAAAGCAAAAAATGTGTCCTGGGCTGCTGTGCTTTTACTCTATTATTGTAAACCTATTTTGAATGCTACATGTATCCTGTCGCATTTATCAGAAGTTAGAGTAGAGCTGAGGAAAAGCAGCAGTAAGTTGAATCAGCTTTTGTGTAAGAAGCAGCAGAATTGGTAAGGTTCTTTATCTGGGAAATCTGGCTGGGTGGTGGGTCTGAACATTGTTACAGTTTAATTTTCTGATGCAGTGATGAAGGATGTCAGATGAAGTGACAAGGTGCCAGCTGTGAAACAAGCCAAAGGATTTTTTTGTTTCTCTGGTCTTCCTTAGTCACCCATCTGAATATTTTTATATTTGGGATCAAGCAGGACTGAAATTGGTGACCTGGTTGTGTATGAGGATGCCAGAGGCCCATTATAGCTGCTCTTACTGCCATATCATTGTTTAGTGTCACACTAATTAGAAATATGCTTAAAGCAGCTGATTTTCTTGTGCCTACCATTTTTCCTGGTTTAAACTGTTTAATATGATTCCTTAACCCATTACCTTTCCAGTTTTATTGTCATATTAAATGTGAATAGTAAATTCTTTAAAGATAAGATTCCTTTCTCTTTGAAGCTGTAGAGCAACTTCTCGAATATCTGTATATTCTCAAACTCTATGGGATGCTGATTAGTTTACTGCTTTTGTTGGTGCTTTGAGATTAATTCAAATGTTTCTGGTGCTGATAATGTACCTAAGATACCTTGAGTGAGGTGAAACTGCTCTTCAGTTGACTGTATCCTATTTAATTCCCTAACTGTTTGCATACTAGTTACACATACATGTAGTTTCTAGAGAAAATACATTTGGATACACAAATGGTAACTTTATTACATAGTCTCAGATTCTGGATATTGCTTGTGAAGATTCTTTCTTGTGCACTGTCTGGTCTTGTTTTATAATTTTCTGTATTTTACTCTTAATTGAAGCATAGTGTTTGACAGCTAGTCTGGCATAAAAGCATATTCACACTTACATATAAATAGACTGTATATTGTGGAATATATGAGGAAAAATGCTTATTGATACAAATAACTTCCAATTTTGGGTTTCATGTATGAAGAAAGGTTGCAAGATCTGTTGTTTTTCCTTCCTTTTTATTTTCCACTCTTATTCTAACAGAGAGGAAAATTTATTTTACATAAGAAATTTAACATATAGAAATTCATCCTGTGCTGTAAAGCTCTACAGCTATGCTTAGTGGCAGAGCATGATTCTGTGTTGGAGGTACTTCAGTTAATATTTACCCTCAGCCAGCATAATGCTCAACCTGTATTATCCCTACCAAGGTAATGCAGTTAGAATTGGCTTAGGACCTTTTTAGCTTCCTTGGAATTTTAGAAAACTGGAAGTGATTTGAGTTTTGCATAAGTAATCCTGTATTGAATGTTTTTGATGTATTTTTCAATGCATCTGGTGATTCTATGGAGAGTCTCTGAGCTAGGACATTTGTGTTCCCCCATCCTCATTTATGTTAGTTGTTTTCATAGAACACTTCTCTGTCTACAGACGTGTCCCATTCAGATTTTGTACACTTGTGTAGTAGCAGAGGCACCGCTACTAAAGGTGTGTAAAGTCAGAAAAGACGAGCAGTTCTTTCATTACCTGATGTTCTAGAGTCGGTCATATTGGTATTTCCAACACATGGTTCCTTTAACCTAATTCTGGGTACCTCTTGCTTCCCTTCCTTTAGAGACTCTACAGCGGTGGGTAATTCACTGGTCCATAAGCGGTCTCCTTTACGTCGCAGCCATAAGAGCTCAGCATCTCTGACCAAGCTGTCGTTACGTGATGGACAGAAAGCCAAAAAGCCACTTTGTAAATTTGAGGAAGGTCAGGATGTCCTAGCTAGATGGTCAGATGGCTTGTTTTATCTTGGAACTATCAAAAAGGTAAACACATTTTTTAACTTCCCTGGAGTTGTAAAGTATCGCATATTGTTGAAAATTGCAGTATTATTGTCTCGCTTATGTAGTATTAAATGCATTCTTCTGTTTAGTGCTTTTACTCATGGCTTCCACTATACTTCTGTCTTTCAGATAAACAAACTGAAACAGAACTGCTTCATTATATTTGAAGACAGTTCCAAATCCTGGGTTCTCTGGAAGGACATACAAACAGGCAAGAGCTTCCATGAAGTAGTTATTGTTTGGTATCTTACTTGTTTAGATTATTGTATCTGTTAAAAAACACGATTATATTATATTCTTTTATTCTAAAGAGTGATATAATTTAATGTGATCCAGGATCAAAAATTAGGTAAATAAGAAAAAAATATTTTCAAACAACTTTGTCATTGAAGTTACTGTTTTGTTTTGGGTTCAGCTTTTTTACATTTGTTTGTTTTCACATGTGTGGGGCTGAGAAGACTTCTAAAAATAATCACATTTGGGTTTGTTTGGATGGGGGTAGATTATGTTCTCTGCCTTAACAGAAAACTCCAGGCCCTGATTTACACCAAATTTATGTTCTTTGTACTATTTTCAGTTGAAACAACATGATGTGGAAAGAAACTAAAGCTTGGTAAATCTTATGTTTGAACAGAGTTTTGATGTTTAAAAATTTAAAAGTAACGCCGTAACTGTTGCACATAAGAAACAGTTACAGGTTTTGGAGTATTCATGTGGTATAAAGAAATATGTAGTTATCAAGTGAGGCACATATTATATAATACCTCTTTGGTTTTCAGACATTTTGGTAGTAGTTAATATTTTTATAAGCTAATGCTAATGAAGCATGGATGACAATTCCTTCTGAAAATCCGTTACAATTTCTTCATTGTACAAGAGCAATGGAAATCTGCTCTGGCTCTTGTTGATTCTTGATGTTTAAGCTAAACACTATCTACTTGAAGGAGAAGCTTTGTATTTGTAATAGCAAAAAAATCAACAGCTTTATTTCTTGAAGCTTGTGGAAAAAAATGCTATTCTCCTTCTGTATAGTACTAGTTTATGATCTCTGATTCATTTATCCTAGCTATCAGAATTTAATGAATGAGTATGAGAAAATTTCAAGTTGATGATCCTTATAGGTCCCTTCCAACTTAGAATATTCTGTAATTAAGAAGCTTATGTTTTAATCAGCTGTTACACTGGTATGTGGTATAGATGGAGCGAGACATAGTTTTGTTTCCAGTTTGCAAACTTACTTTTTTCTCTTACCTCTACCATAACTCTGCTTTTGTATGCTTGCAGATATGTATAAGTAGTAATAACAGTAGTAATGCTGGAGTTTAAGGTTTTAAAGCAGCTTTGGCAGATCTGTCAAAAAGATATGCAAACTGTGTATGTATTTACATGCAAAGAAACACAAAATAATATAAATGCAAAAGATCTATTAGTTGTCCAGATAGTATTTATTTATAGGTATTTTTAGCCTAAATTTACATTCTTTATTTAGTTACTGAATTTTTATTGTTGATGTTGAGGAACCATGGACTGTGTAGTCAGTAGGCAATATAAAGCCTATAAATATCTGATAGCTTATCATAAGTGATATAAATATTTGTAACACAGTCTGTACAAAATGTCTGAATATGTTCTTATTAAGAAGTTTGGCTCTGTAACAATGTGTTTCTACAGTGCATGCATCTGTAAGTGAAATTATGAAGAAGGCTATACATGTGGTAACTGTTCCAACTGCAGATGTAATCTGAAAAAAATCACAATCTCGTCTTTGTCTAGGAGCCACTGAGAGTGGGGAAATGGTCTGTACAATATGTCAGGAAGAGTATTCAGAAGCACCAAATGAAATGGTTATATGTGATAAATGTGGGCAAGGTAACTAGATTTTTTTCTATTTACTGCATTTTAAAAGATGTTTCGATTTGTTTCACAAAGGAGGATATTTGCCCGGCTATGACTGACTGCTCAACTGATCTTAAATTTTGTAGCCCTTAGTGGCTATTAACAGCTCAGTGAAAGATGATAATCCATGTTAAAGTGACTAATACCTGTTCCGTAAGTCAAGATTATTTTTTTCTACTAAGAAAATTTAAAAGACCATTTTGAATGTGTTACCGATCTTTTTGTTCAGGTTTTTGGCACTTAATGATGGATAATGCCTTATAGTTGCATTAAAGTTATATATAGTTAATTCTATATAGGCTTCTTTTGTCATTTTAGTAACAGTTTGGCTGATCATTTTTCATACAGGTTACCATCAGCTGTGTCACACACCAAATATTGATTCCAGCGTGATTGATTCAGATGATAAATGGCTCTGTCGACAGTGTGTCTTTGCAACAACAACAAAGGTGTGTTTCTAGAAAAGAAATGTTAGTACATCTCATATTGCATACATCTTTGTTTTTGAAATTAAATCAATAAAAAGATACGGCATTTTTTTTCAGAGATTTCCCTTTAATCTTTGATCTGAATGCAGATTTTGTATGTTGAGAAGTAATACTATTTTTATAAATCAACGATGTTTCACTTTTAAACAAACCTGCTAGTATTAAAACATAAATGCACGTGAAAGTATTTGACTTGAAAGTTAGGAAAACTTGTCTACAATCAAATTAAAAGCTTTGGAAGTTTCGGAAGTATATTACGGTTTTTTGTAAACTGATGTATTTGTTTTGGCCCAGAGAGGTGGTGCGCTTAAGAAAGGACCAAATGCCAAAGCACTGCAAGTCATGAAACAAACGTTACCATATAATGCAACAGACCTTGAGTGGGATGCAGGTCATAAAACCAATGTCCAGCAGTGTTACTGCTATTGTGGAGGACCTGGAGAGTAAGTAAATGGATAATATGTAAGAACTTTTCTCTAACGCAGCTGCAAACTTTGACTCTTTTCTTGTAGACTTTCTTGTGAACTTGTTAGTTTCTGTTTCTATTGAGTGTACATATTAGAAACTGGATGTAAAGTGAGATTTTGAATTCTATGTACATTTTTAAAGTGTCTCACAGTGGGAAATTATTAATTTCTTAATTTCTTTTCTTCTCCCATAAAATTTTCTGGTTTGTTTTAATTTTGTCATGTGACCATCACAGATCATCACAGTACATTCTATAATGAGCAAGAAATTTTTTTTGTGTTGCTACTCTTGATGTGTTGAGTTTGGATGGAATTGTTTGTTGATGATCTTGCAGTTCTAGGTGGTATTTTTCTGATGTTAACTCAGCTCTGTCATAAGTCACGAAGATAAATGTACCTAGAGATTAGTTTATTGAATTTTGTTGGACTAGACAGCTGTCTGATTCTACCATAGCATCGTATCCTGGTTTTCAGTCACTGGCAGGGGAAAGATTTTTTTTTTTTCCTCTTATGGCATTACAGAGTCCTCTGCTGGTTCTTTTTTACAAGAAAGGCAAGAAGAGGATTTCTTAAGCAGGTAGAGATAAGTACTCTGGTGTCTGCATGAATGAGTGAATGAGTAAGATAGTGTTGAAGATTTGAGGTCAAGGCAAGTAAATAGTTCCACAAAGAAGCAAAGTTTTTGAGTGTATACACATAGGATAGAGCTCTGGTTTGAGAATTTTGAGACTTGAACAAACATTGCTGTCAGTTTTGCATGGTTCCTTTTCTCAAGGGAGAAGCTGAAAAAGGAAAAGGTGTAAACTATGAGGTTTCTTTTGAGGATTCAAGCAGTTGGATCCCCAGAACAAATGTTTGTGACTTAATGCAGTTGTGTTGTGCTTTAGAAAATAACAAGGAAGCTAATCTGGTATGTCAGAAGGAGCTTGTATGGAGTTCCTGAATTCTTATTATTGAGAATTAAAAGGTGGTTGTCAGAGTAAATTAAATGGTTTTTTTCTTAATTTAATAATTTAATTCTTTTACTAGGCTATCTTTTATTATTCCTAGTCTGTCTTTTCTAGTAATTCATTATGGAACTAAATGTTACTGAAATATCCCTAGAGATGACAGTTTGTTTTATAAACTGTGAAAATCAGTTTGGGTCAAAAGATCTCTTCCTGTTTAACTTAAACATAATGAAGAAACAATTGTCATTAACTTTTTAAACACATCTTGTTTTTCTCTCTGTTGTTGAAGCTGGTATCTAAAGATGTTGCAGTGCTGCAAATGTAAACAGTGGTTTCATGAGGCTTGTGTGCAGTGCCTCCAAAAGCCAATGCTTTTTGGTGACAGGTAAGAAAATTAAGCTGTACTTTATGGTTGTCTTTATTTAAAATGTGAGGGAAGTCTCACATATGAGCTTTTATTAGGGCATCCGTAACACAAGAGTATTTTTCAAGAATGGGTTGAGTTTTGAGTAGTTTATACACAAGACAGCCTGTGTTCGGGTGCCAGGAAAATGCAGTTCTTCATCTCAGTTGAAGGGGGGATGCAGTGGTGGGTGGTGGAGAGGTAACCAATGGAGAGTTGGATTCCAGATGTTACTGACTTCACTTTGTGTGGCAATCAATTATACCATAGGTGCTGGGGATGGGACACTTTGAAGCTGACCCCTTTAGTGGGCCTATTAGGATAAAGGCTCTCGAGTTCCCTGTGTAGGTGACTGATCTCTTACACAAGCAATAGACACCATGCTTGGAGTGGGCTGTTGGTGTGGGTGTGCAGCACTTCCCTGCACTAACAGTGTAAGGTATTGGAGAGAGCTGGAGGCATACTTAGACTGAGGGGAGCTCTACATCCTCTGTTCATGTGTGAGGAGTTAGGACAAAAAGAAATGAAAGAGTGCCTGGTCTGTGCTTTTATTTTAAGAGCAACTTGGAGCACTTGCAGCAGATGAAAGAGGAAAACTGGAGAAGAGAATGAAAGAGCATTTAATTCATTATTTATTATGATTTTATCTGGGAATTTTGCTGCAATGTTTGTATGAAGGAACTGAGTTAGGACGCAGGAATGTATGGGTCCTTAAAATGCATGTTTACGCTGGTGCACAGGTTTTTGCATTTGGGAGATTGTGCTGGGGACATTACAGAGCATCTTCATTGATACAGTCACAGGTTGAGGGACTTTCTCAGGCAGAATGAAACAGTGGTAGCAGGATGAAATATCTGGCCCAGTAGGTATCAGCACAGATTATAGAAGCCGCTAAAGTAAGAGAATAAAGGGACTCACAAATACCATATGGCTGAGTTTCTAGCTTGTTTAGCTTTCATTTTTTTCATAATCAGGGTGTTAAAACACTATGTGTGTGTGTGGACACCCACCACCCAGACACATGTACATATACATATGTATATATTTTTAGGTTTTATACGTTCATTTGCTCAGTTTGCAGTTCTGGACCAGAATACCTCAAACGTTTACCCTTGAGATGGTAAGTATGAATTTAAAAAAAAAGGGTGAGTTGAATAGATGCTCTGCTTTCCTTTTTGGTGTTTTGGTTCTCCTTGCTAAAAAGGAAATATACTTGTTAGCTTGAGCTGTTTCCCGAGTCATTCTTGCTGTGTGTATGACCAGAGATAAATTTCTTTCAAAGTTTATCCTTAAGTTCAGAGATAATATTGCGATTGCATGTTCTTGGGATTAATTCCTGGGATCATTCAGTGAAGTAACAACAACTCAGTTGTTGTATATGTGAAGATTGAGACATCTAAGTTAAGTATTTTTTGCAGGTTTAGGATCCTGCCGTATTATGTAAGCCAAACATAGTGAGTACCAGAGTACACATCCTTGATACATTTTATAAAGTTTCCTTGAGGAGTCTTAATGGAACCAATCTGTAATAGAAATTATATCCAATTTAGTGGATATATACCTAATGCTAACAAATACATGGTGGAAATTACCAAGTTAAATGTTAATTCACCGAAATACTTGTATGAATTTAGGACTGATACATTCAAGTATGAATTCAGACTTGCTCACATATCCCATGGTCCAGACCAGTTTTGGAGTTTAAAAAAATGTCATGACGATGAGATGAGGCAGAAATGAAAGTGAGTTGCAAAACAGAAGGAATCACTTGAAGAGAAATTGCAGGAGGCTTCATGGTGTTGTCTGGATTGAGTGTTTTAAGCTGGGCTTTGTGTTCCTCCAACTGTATCATGCTAGTATCTTTTCTACTAAATAGTTTTGAAGGAAAGCAACTGGAAGAAAAATACTTTCTCTGGTTTTTTTATTCAAATATTCTAGGGTAGATATAGCACATCTATGCCTTTACAACCTAAGTGTTATTCATAAAAAGAAATATTTTGATTCGGAGCTTGAACTTATGGCCTACATTAATGAAAACTGGGATAGATTGCATCCTGGTGAGGTAAGTGGAATACTCTTTCTTGGTTTTAAATCACAGTGCATACATATGTCCTGAAAGTTGACAACCTATGAACTGTTTTACTCTGGATGTTAAATCCTTTAGTACCTTAAAATCTGGTAATCCCAAATAATGAAAGAATTTTTAATTTTCTTGCAGAAATAGAATGCTTTTTAAGTGGTGCATATTTTTCTAGACTGTAAAATTTCTTCAAGTTAACTATGCAACCAATTACTTGCATAGTGACTTTTCATTACTTAACTGTTTATTCTGTTGCATATCTACATTCTCCTTTAATTTCATCATTTTTTTTCTACTTTGATATTTTCATGTGCCCGGACCAGAAAATCTAAATGTAGAATTGAATGCAGAGTATATTGCATATGAAAACCACATTCAAAGTCTCTAAGGTGTAACACATTGTTATGTGTTAAATATTGTACTCAAAAACTTCTTCCCTTCCTAATTCATACAGTGGGGGTGGTCAGTTTGTGTCCAGGTCTAAAAATTATTTTGATCCTTTTTCAGTCAGATTCAGCTACTTGTCATGACACTGTGGTTTTAGTTCGTTACTATACTAGTTACTTTCCCAGCTACTTGATTACTGAGCATTTATCTTATCATTAAAGGAAATCCATTTACTCAAGCAGATTGACTTTATATTTAACTAAGAGGACCAGTGTTGATCTTTGTTTCTGCATATGAGGTTAGATGCAAAAATTTATGATTTAAGTTCAAATTGGCATAGTGCTAGTAGAGTAAGTACTTTTTTTTGTGCATGAGAATTGTTTAGGGTTTTGAAGGTTTTTAATACGTGGCATATAATAGATTGAAATTTTCTAATTATGAGTAAATCCTGCATTTATACTTCAGTGAATTCATACATCTGTAGTCCATTTTTACTAGCACACACAATTTGAGAACCAAGTGTATGTTCTTGGTTTAAATAAGTAACTGTTTTTCATAAATAATGGAAAATAGTCTATACATATTTTAAACTATCAGTGTCAATAGTTTGTTAGACAAGCAAATACTAAAGCATTACTAAAAATTAGTGTCATGAATACATATCTGGTTTACTTTGATATGTATGGCATCTTTTACCTAAGTCATATAAAATCAGTAAGTCTGTCATATCAAGTCTTGAGCTTTGATTAAAAAAAGGCTGCACGCAATGTAATTCTCACATCATCTTTTCAATAGAATGAATGTTTTAGCTTCTTACTGTATAGCTTAACAAGTATGTAAGCTGTTTTTAGTTTTGAATTGTTTTTCTTAGTTTTGAGGGAAATGTAGAAGTCATTTGTTTGTTCATTTAATGTAATATTCTTTATATTTAACATAATTTCATGTCAGACTGGCTGGTCAGAGCAGAGGGTGAGGAGAGTGAAGCTGTCTTTGATTTGGAGCACACATGTAATTTAGAAGAAGTTGAAAGGCTACAGTCCTCTTTGTGCTCTTCCCCCTTCTGCTTTCAATCCATCCATGCTCAGTCTGTGAAAAACATGTAACTAAGGGAGAGGAAGGAAAGGGCAGATCCAAAATAAGTAAACTCACCTCTTTAAGTGGTATTTTCAGTTCTTTAATATTTCTACACCTTCAAGGATACTACTAATTTGAAGTCTGAATGCTAATTTTTTGAAGGGATGGATTTTGAATAAATTCATACAAGCTGTGTTGTGGAAATTTCAATACTTTATTCTGAAAAGATTTTAAATGTCTCTCATGAAGTTGGCAAAAATTATCTTGAAAAATCTGATTAACTTTGATTAATTAGGGAAATGAGGGAAACAGAAATCAGTCACAGAAATAATTGACATGTACAATATAATGATTTTAGGGGTTTTGTAATCTCCTTAAATTGCCAGAAATTGTTAGAATTCATTGTTAGAATAATTGTTAGAGAAGGAAACTAAAGTGTAATTTCTAACTATTTATACTTGAGTAAGAGGAAAAGGGTTTTAGCTGTAAGTAAGATAACTCCACCATTTACTACTATCAGAACTCCTAAGCCAGTAATTTTTAACATGTTGTTATTTAGAATGCAATAAATACGTGGCAGTTTTCTGTAGTTTAGTGCTACAGAGTTGCCAGACCTTTGGGTAGGAATGGATTGTACTGAATGCATGTGGTGAAGATGGAAGACAGATTGTTACTTTCTTTGGCTAAAATGAACACGTCCCTTAGCTCTGGTAGTCAGGTAGACTGCCAGTCTTGCCCAAAATTGTGTTAAAAGGTTGGGGTTCTTGAGTCTATTTACTCACTTATTTAGCTGTTAGCACACTGAATTCTTTGACCTTTTCTCTCTGTCTTGTTTGGTGAGAATTGTATTCTTTAGGAATTATGTGATCATTGTTGGGTTTTTTGTTGGGTTTCTTTGAGCTGCCAGTGTTGTACAGAGTGGTCTTTAGTATTCCTATTAATAGCGAAACTTAAACTGTTGTCAGCTCTATAATTAAAGATAAATTTACAAGTTTTGGCATGGCAACTGGAGAGAATGGTCATTTTGCTGGAATTGAGAAGTAGATGTATAAATATAAATGTAAACAATCTTATTTTATGTTCTGTTACATAAATGTTGTGTCCACTTTATAGTCACCACCATATTTGTTCTGCTTTTCTCTGTAATTCTTTATGCAGTTTTTTCAGAGAGAAGATTCCATGTTTTGGAAGCTTGATAGGGACTAGTTACTTCAGGCTTTGGTGAAAGGAGGGAGGTTAGACTGGGTCTTAGCAAAAGGGGCATGAAAATAAATCTACTGTCTTGGTTTTTTTTTTAATTCTAATAATTTTTCTGGATGTTTTCCTTTCTTTTTTTTGTATCAAGTTGAGTAATATAAAAAAATTGGGAATTGTGTCCTGTGGCAGGATTTTGGTTAAAATTATCATAAGTAACTAGGTTCTTCTGTCTATAGTTATCCTCTGTTTGCAATCTCAGTTAATTTGGGAGTACATACAGAAGTTTTTTTGTTAGGAGTCTCAGGAGGGCAATCTAGTGTTATATTCCCTCATTACACTAAATGTTTTTGAGATATTTTTCTTGTACTTCTTAAAAGTGAAACTCATTCTATGGCCTGGGCTTGATCCTGACATTAATTCTGTGGATGTAAATCACAGAATATATGGGATTATGATTAATATGCAACCACAGCTAATATTTCAGTAATGTACTTCACATTCAAATCTGTAGTTACAATGACTCAGAGTAACTGGAATCTTTCTATTACTAAAGAATTTGACAGGTTAAATGATTTCTTAATACTTTACAGCTGGCAGACACACCAAAATCTGAAAGATATGAGCATGTCCTGGAGGCATTAAATGATTACAAGACTATGTAAGTTATTGATACTTTTTGTTTTAAATGTTGTTTGCCTATTTAATCTGATTTAGGTTCTAGTCTTCAATCTATGTGATGATCACTCTGGCTGTAGATAACATTTTAAATTTTAAATACTGTTTCTATTTCAAACTATAGCATTACATAACTATTTTGATTAGAACCCAGACCATGAGAAAAAATTGTTTTAACTTCCATCCTCTTTCCACTTCACATTCTGTTTTTGAGAGGGAGGATTGTGATAGGGTAAAGAGGGGAGTAAAATAGCATTTGAATTAATATTCTCTTTGCATAGTTTTGTTTTGCATGTACACTGCTATTTTAAAAGTTGCTTTCCCTGGTATCAGAATTTTAACAATTAATTTAACATCATCTAGGTTTATGTCTGGAAAAGAAATAAAGAAAAAGAAGCATTTGTTTGGCTTGAGAATTCGAGTTCCTCCTGTGCCACCAAATGCTGCTTTAAAGGCTGATAAAGAACCAGAAGGAACTTCTCATGAGTTCAAAATTAAAGGCAGAAAGTCATCTAAACCAATCCCTGATGTGAGGTAAAATAACTCAGTCATTCTAGCAGTGTTGTGGCTAATTGGGGCTACTTTGGGTACATTTTGGTGCCTACAAAAAAGGCCTTTTCTTTGTAGAATGCAGTCTTTTTTTTAGTAATTGTATAGGTGGATTATTTGTAAGAACAAGGTCTCAGGACAAATGTAGTTAACTTTCTATAAGGATTCTTATAAAAAATCGACGTGAAATTTAGCAGTAAGAAAATAGAAAATATCCCAACTTTGCTGTCATTTGGGGAAAAAAAACCTTTTGCCTTCCTGGATCTCTTAAGCAATAATCTAACTAGAATTCTAAATAGGAAGTATTCTATGATATAGTAGCTTATATTGGTAAATGTGCAATCTTTTTCACCAAGAGTGATCATATGAATAAATTATATTTAACACTTGTTCCTTCCTCTTCAACATTTGGGAATCAGTACTGTCCCTAGAAATACCTTGAATCTGTTGATGTTATTATGAAGACAAAACCACGTAGCTTTTTACCTGCAAATTTTGGTTTGCCAGAATCGCCTCATTTAATACAATGTTTTGGAAATAAACATCTAATTGTATATTCATTGCCAAAGGAAAACATGTATTCAATGAAAATTATCATCAATAATACAGAATAAAATACAAATTTTCTTCTAGGGAATTAAGTAATGGTATAGAAAGAAAGGGGAAAAAAAAATCAGTAGGTCGTCCACCTGGTCCCTATACAAGAAAAATGATTCACAAAACTCCAGAGTCATCTCCTCTGGTAAGGATATTTCTTCCCCCCTTCCTCCCTTCCTTCTAACTGCATCATAAATGTTGAAGAAAAACATAACAAGTTAATATGAATTTGTATTCCCCCACTTGCTCTCAAATAAAATAAATTAAAAAATCAAAACTTAAGTTGAAGTACCTTTTTTTTTCCTGTAGGATAATGAACCAGTTCCAGTGATAGAGAACCCAGCCTTGGAATTACCCTGCACTGTTGGGTAAATTTAAAAAAAAATGCCCCTCCCATAAGACATTGTAACACTATGTAATGTGTATGTTTGCTTCTGAAATGTCAGCTCAGTTTTTGATATAAGATGATTTTTTTACATGGCAAACCTGTTATCTTACAAAACAGGAAATCTGATGGAACTGCGCATTCATCCAATACCTCAGATGTGGAATCCACAGGTGCTGCCAGTATGAAAGAAACTACCTCATCTAGCATTTCCAGACATTATAGGTAACTATCCAGTTACTCTATCTGCTCTAAAGATCAAGATTTGCAGTGTATCAGTTTTGATAAACTTTTCTCAGAGTAGAGCTATAAATGGGGAAATATAAAGAAATAGGATGAATGAAAATTAGTCTTTAATACTTCTGCTTACAACTCACAGGGTGAAGATTTTTTGGTGCTCACTAACCATTGTTTTTGATGTAAAATATGTGGCTAAGTTACATTTATTGAAAAGAATTAAACTGCATAAACATTTGCTGAGCTTAGTTTTCTGCTAGTGGTCACAGAAGAACTGATGTGTACTCTGAATTAATTTTAGCAGCTTTTGCTTTTGTAGGTTTGTATTCATGTTATAAAATACTAAGCATGCTGTGATTTTTTTTACAGTCAATAGAGCATGGAAAAGTTCTGGCACAGTCTTTATAAATAAATTATTAACTACAGTCAACCTTCCTGCGAGTAAATTGTTACTTGAACTTTTCCCTCTCTCAAGTTCAGCAAATATATATTTCTCTTTTATTGAGGTACATGGATTCTACTATTTTGTCTCCCCTTTCTGGTTCATGCTATTAAGTGCTTTCATGAGTCATTTTTGTGTGCATTAGTGATATAAGTAGTCAGTTTTCAAAAAGCTCACATTGATTTAGAGTTCTGAAATTGTTACCTATCTGTGGGCAATAAGTATTTTATGAGTGAAAAACAACAAAAATTATTACATGAGTGGCATGGAAATAACTGATGATACAGCATACGTTTTGAATTTCCTTGGCATTAATGCTGTGGGGTTTTATTTTTAATAGTTTATCTGACTCGAGAAAAAGGACTCGTACAGGAAGAACTTGGCCTGCTGCAATACCACATTTGAGGAGGAGAGGCCGCTTTCCACGAAAAGCACTCCAGACTCAAAATTCAGAAATTGTAAAAGATGATGAGAGCAAGGAAGACTACCAGTATGATGAACTCAATACAGAGATACTTAACAACTTAGCAGATCAGGAGTTACAGCTCAATCATCTAAAGAACTCGATCACTAGTTACTTTGGTGCAGCAGGTAGAATAGCTTGTGGGGAAAAATACCGTGTGTTGGCTCGTCGGGTGACACTTGATGGAAAGGTGCAGTATCTTGTGGAGTGGGAAGGAGCAACTGCATCCTGACTGTAGGACTGAACATTATGTTCACTGCACTGTCATCTGTAAGTACAGTTCATAATGCAGAGCCACAAGAGAAATGGTTTTTAAATGTGTTTCTAAAAAAAAACAAAAACAAAACCAGTTTAGCCTTAACATGTAATTGTTATCATTACAGCTCTTGTGATAAAGACTTATCTTTTTAAAATCTGATCTGAGACTTAAATTTTTTTTATCTGAACATTGTTAGATTGTTTTAGGTTGGGATATTTTGGGTTACAATTGCTTAAAAGTGTGCATGGTGTTTAAAAAAAGATGACATTTTCTAGAGAACATTCCATGGATACAGTTATTGTGATTTAGAGAAAATATTATGTAGATAGCACAAATATTTGAAAAATCTTGGTTTGTTTTCTTACCCAAATGTTTGCAGAAATGTATTTCTATTTCAATACTTTCTAGATTTCATAAGTGCAGTGTATATAATGCCTACTGAAGACTGTAAAATACTGAAGTTTTCTTTCAAACAAAGTGTAAAAAAAAAAAAAAAAAAGAAAAAAATATATTGAGCCTGTAAATTGCTCTGTGACCAGACTTCATTGTCTTCTTAATATATTCTCTGTGTGTGTGCGTGTGCGCGTGTGTGCGTATATACAGAGGTGTATATGCACACACAGACCTGGGCGTGTATATAGATGTGTGATTGTGACCTATGCAATACAATTATGGGATCGGTCAGCTTCTGAGAATTCATCCCATAATTCTTTTTTCAGGAATAGTTGCCAGTATTTACACAGCAGCATTTCTTCTCAGGCTTATTGGGTGCTGTTGCTTTTTATGTACTAAGAAAAAGTGTCCAACCAGTGCAGCGTGTTCTGGTAATGGGTGCAGTCATTGATATTCATGTGCTCTACATTCCATTATTTTCCATTTGAATTAACCGTTAAAAAATAATGCAGGATCTGAAGATTTTGAAATTAATTCTACTGGAAATAATTTGAAAGTTCTTGTAGCACTCCGATTGTAAATTTCATGTCCCAGTTATAAAGTAAGTTGACAGAAGTCGTGCAGGATTTCTACATATCTGTAGAAACAGTCATATTTTGATAAGTGTAGTATGAACGAAGTGTATTATTGCACAGGGTCAACAAATGTTGCCATTTGAAGTAACATTACTGATTTTATTACAACATTACCTCTTTTATGTTTATAAAGTGTACCAAGTTTTAAATTGATAAGATTATTTTACTTGTTAAAAAAAAGTCAAAAAGTCTCTTGCCAGTATTAGATGTTTTTTCTTTGTCTGCTACTTTTGAGGGGGTTTTAGCCAAAGAGTAAACAGAAGAATATTTTTACTTTGGTGGTTATTCACTGTACTCTATAAGGTTAGTTTTCTTATATGCTTACAGTTTGCCACCAAAATAAAATTATGTAACATTAACAAATGATAGAGTGGTTTAAAGTGTACTGCCTGAGTTAGTACTTATTTATTCCATTACTTGGTTATTTGACTTTTTCTGCTCATCTTGAACATCTTGAAAAGGTGATTTTTTTCTGAATTTTTTTTGTCACCTTATAGCCAAAGGAAGCAGAGAAAGCTTTTTATCCTGTGCTTGGCTTATGGCTGGCTGGGTTATATTAGCTTTATAAAAATGCTAGTTACAAACTCCCACTTCTGTTTACCTTCACTAAAATGTGTGGGTTTTTTTCTCACACCCTCAGCTATTAATTTAATGTTGCCTTGCCTATAGCTGCAATATTTTGATAACACAGCAACTTCATGTTAATTTTTGAATGTTTATATCTTGAGATAATGCAAAATGTAAAGCCTTTGTAACCTTACTCACACCATCTGTATTTGTCTTTATTGTTTCACTTTTTCCAAGTCCTTTAATTCTAACTGAACACCAGCAGTATTTTTCATAAAGATTCATTTAACGATAAATATTGGAATGTACTTGGGGACTTTAGTGTGGGAGGCGTGGGGAGAAAATATTTGTCAAACTTAAGCTGTCCATAGACTTAACTATTGTGAATGTCGTTTCATTTTATTATGGTGGTTGACTTAACTCTGATGTTCAGTTTGTATTTTTGGAATTGCTTTTTTCTTAGAATTAAAAGACCAACATTAAATGTGTGTATTTTTTGAGAGAGAAGAATGAGTTTTGATTCTGTACTCTTGTGAAGCACATACTTGGTGGCATCCTCCCATCCATCATTTCCCAATCTCTAGCTTTCCTGTTCCTGTCCTGGAGACACTTGCTCTGCACATAGACACTAACTGGTGTTCCAGCTATGGTTGAGGGATGCTTTGTTACAAGGTGTCATGTACTGGAAAATGCTGCAATAGTGCTGCTGAAGATAGAGCTAGAGTAGTAATTAAAGCACACCTACAAATGCCTTTCTCATTTTGTGTGAATTTCATTGTATGTAGTAGTGGTGTGTCTCAAGGAAAAAGACAGATGTTGCTGTATGTAATGATTTCATTTTGGTATAACTTGATCATTGTATGTATGCATGTGTGTAAATATATGTAATTCAACTTTGTTGTGGTCACTGGCTTAGATCCATTTCTATGTGTATGATATTTAATGTTTTTCCGTTATGTTTTATTTGTATTACAGTAGTACTTACGTAGGAGAAGTCTCTTGTGACCGTTCTAAAAATATAGGTATCGCATGAACAAAACAGCAAAGAAATAATGGCACAATACTGGTCGGAACTGTAAAATAAGCATCATGGCAAACTATTTGTCAAGTCATTGTTCTCAACAAAAACTTCAACAGTAATTTTGAATAAAACCATGTTTTTTCTATGCATAACAGGCATTTTGAAAAATCTCTAAGCATGATACATGAAGTGAAGGTCAATATTTTGATTTAACATGAAGACAAATAAAAAAAGGCCTTGAAGGTGAAGAGAAGCACTTTATTGTCTAGGGAGAGGGGGGGAAAGATAATTTAATAAACAGAAACATGGTTTGTCTTTAGAACATCCTACTAAAGTGATCTTTAGTGTTATATTTTAAAAGGAAATTGATGAATTGAGATGGAATGTGCCAAGACTGACCATGGAGCAAGAGCCAGTGATAAGGATAAACTGGACAGAAGCATCAGTTCTGTGCACAGCGTGAAGAGGATGAGTCTTGCAAATGCTACGCAGGTAATATGTTCAGGCACATCTCTAGTTGCCTCGCATCTGTCTGAATGAAAAATAACCTTCCAGTTAAGGGCATGATGAGAGAAAATTACATTTTGTAGAAATGGAGAAAAGGCTTTAGGATGCTGAGTTTTGTTCAGTCAATGTTGAACTTAAACTGATGGCTAAACACTCATATGGAGGTGTCATATCTGTTGATATCCAAATTTAGTTAGAAAAACATACTAATGCATGGGTTAAACATTGGAGTTGTCAATGTGTGTAGAAAAGTTAGCTGTTTTGTTTGGGTTTTTTTTTGGTACGTTGGGTCATCTATAGGTGAGGTGTAATGAAGAGAAAGACGTGGGAAAAGACTCCTTTGGAGTCCCTGAAGGAAGTTGGAGGGGGGAAACAACTGTCTTTTAGCAAAGGTAGTGCAGGACAATAGAAATAAAAGCAAAAGACAAGCACCACTACAAGCTGTGCACAGTCTGAGAATGAGCTTGAAATTTGATGCTTTTGCTGTCTTTCAATTTTATCATTCAGCAACAATAAAACAAGATTTTTGTATTGTCTTGGTGTTTTAGTATTTTGCATTTTTGAATCCCTTAATGTTCTCAGTTAGCTCATCTCTGCTATTTTTTAAATCAGATTTGTACATATTTCATCATTGAGATCCATATACTGTAATATCAACAGTCATTCTGGTTTTCATTAGTACCAAAATACTTTGCCTGCAGATACTAATTTTTCAAATACAGCTGTAGTTCATACCATTCTTTTCATATAATCTTTCTTCTAATCTGTTTACTATTTCACCAATATGTGTTTTTCTTTCACTTGATCTAATTTATGTTTCCAGCTTCTCAATTTGACAATATTCCATTTGCTTCCCATTGTTAGCTACTTAGGGTTTGGCACTGATTGACTTCCATGTGGTTTTGGTTTCCTAGTCTTCTGTTTAGTTAATGTTCAACACAGTACCTTCCAATCCTGATATCTGCAGTTTTACTCTTAACAAGCTCATTTACTTCAAAACTTACTTTAAAGCAGGAAGCTAATTAATAGTTGTGTCTTGCTCTATAATAAAGTTTTTTCTGTAAGCACCATTTCCAAGTCCTTCATTTGTGCTTTGCCATTCTCTAATGAATACTCACAAAACTTGGCTATTGTTGCATTCGCTTGTGTTAACATCCAGTGGGATGGTTACTGCTTTGCTATGTCCATGTTTTTCTCGTTCATGAACATTACTAAGGTTGCCTACTTCGTGTTATTTGGTTGCTCTAATTTAGTTATTATTGCTCATAACTTCACAAATTGGGTTCATCATAGCAGAGACCCAAAAGCACTAAGGGTAAAATTCTGGAGATCGTCAAGAATAGTTGGAAATTGTGGGAAAGGGAATTAATGAATAACTGGAAAGGTTTTAACTCCATTAAATCCTTCAGCATAAAAGAAAAGGACTTTAATTAGATGTTTAATTTCAGGTCCCTTAACATAAGGTTGAAATGTATAGATAAATGATTCTCGAACTTTTCTTTTGGCAACTCAATGCCTTCCTTATGCACCTGTATTCCAATTTAGCAGGTAGCAGATGGAGAGCAAGGAAGGATATCTTATTTCCAGAAACTTGGTATGCACCAAGGGAAGAAAGGAGTTTGTGAACAGTACAGGTTCCAAGTCTCATTAACTGTTGTCAACTATAGCAGTGGACAGCATGAGAGATGTAATTCAGATGCTTCTGGTGAAACTTCAGCAGTGTAGGTGTGCTTACTACTACTTCTAAGTTTTTTATCATTATCTTATTTTTTTTATTGTTTTATTACTATTTCATTATCTTTACCTTTGATAAAAATCAAGTTATGTTGTATGAATTGTTGGTTTTGAAAACAAAATTAGACAGTAAGGTATGTAGCTTTTAATTGCATTTTTAATTTCTGTAGTAATTTGTGTAAATTGTGCTTACTCACCTCTGTACCTCACTATTGATACAGCATTCCTCCTGTATGAATAGTGAATTTCTGTGAGAGAATGCTGCTGGAGCCAGGGGGAAAGCATGGAAAAGGAAGGGCGTAACATAAGCCATTTCTCAGCAGTAACTAAGAGTTGTATGATTCCTGTCTACACCACAAGTTGCTAAGTTCTCAAAGAGTCTCAAGAATTGTTATTTGAGACACAGGAACTGTTAGATTTTAAGACATCAGATATAGCTCAGTCTTCTTAGTTTCAGGCTGTCTTAATTAAGTTTTGGGGATAATGAGTCTTTAGAACAGATTGCCATATCAATATCAAAAAAAAATACTCCAGAAAAGGAAAAAAAAAAGCAATTGCTGTGACTAATTAAAAAAATTTTACTCAAATGTGGTCTTAACACTGTACCACGTGGTCATGGACTGAGGATGGTGCTGCAACCTGGCAAACAAGTGGAGTTAAACAAGGCTGTGCTGCACTGCTGAGCACGAGAAACAGTGTGCCAGTCTGAGGCACAAGGCTGTGTTGTGTTGTACATGAGAAGTAAAGGCAGAAGGTGTCGTTTCTCATGGTGCACACTTGTGGAGATCAGGAGAGGGAACTTTTGCAGGTATTTCTCATGTCTGTGTCCAAAAATAGCGCTTTTTTTTTTTTACTGCTCATGTACTTTTCCAAGTCAAATCACTGTTCCTTCTACCACTAATTGCCCAATCTGACAATGTAACATTCTACCTTAGTACGTTATGATCTATTTCATTGATTCAAAATGCAACATAAAGGAAGTTCCTGTTTCTGTACTTGAACAATGTGGTTTGCAGGCTTCCGGACAGGCCCGGGTGTCTCAGGAGTCTTACGAAATGGTAAACAAGCTCGGATTTGTCATATGTGTTACTCAATCCAAAAAAATACTCCCAATATTTTGAGCTTTATTCTCAGGATCTTGCGTATTATTTTATGAATAATGCAAAACTATTACATATGAGTAACTAGTAGTAATTTATGAGATTCTCAATTGTGAGCTTGATACTGTGATACTATTTCCTATTGATGTTTGCTGAAATAGACAGTTAAACACCTTCTCTTAAAAAGACCAGAGATGGTATCTTTCTGATCTGATGCCTTTGTAAATCTTAAATTATTTGCAGTGATAAAGTTGATTTTGGGTTACAGTGAATAAGAACAGAATTTGAACACTGCATGAAGAAGAAATGAAAAAGCTGCATTACTAAAACCAAAATTCCTGTTAGCTTAGCATCCTTGATCTTTTGCAGCATTCATAGGTAGAGCATTCTTCATTATAAAACCAAGAACACAAACCCAGGTTTAAATTTGATTTATTGAAAATCTCAGTTTTGCATAATTATTCAACATCTGCAAGTCTTGAAACATTTAATTGAATAAAAAGTCCATTAAGAAAAAAAAAGCAATTTATATTCTCCTTTGTAAATTTTATACAGTCAAAAGCAATCTACTCTTCAAAATCCAAATACGTTATTTAACTGCAAGTTTGAATGCCAAATCCTTCGCCTATCATAAACATATTCCAGCTGCCAAAGTCAATGAACCTTTCGAGTTATTCCCTCTTTCATTTTCTAGTGGACCTTGAATGAGGAGAAAATACAGTCAGAGCTCTTAGTTGCAAAATAGTAATTTCTTCCAGATGAACTCTGCTGCCAATTGTTGCATTTTCCTTCTACCAGAGATTGCTATTTGTAACGGGAGACACTGAACTGCAGCAGTCCTGGGTCTTTGATCAGAGCAGGCTGCAGTCAGTTGCAGATTAAACTGAGACACCGAACGGTTTTGCCACTGATGTGTAACTACTGTCAGAGAGGCACAGCAGAGCAGCTGGGGAAGCCAGTCCCTTAAAGGTGCCCTTGGAAAACTTGGCAGAGCTTATCTGTTGGAGTTCTAAGCTGAAATCTTGAATCTAGTAGCTTGGAGAGCAGAGGTAGATGTCTTAGTCACAGCTTCCCAGAGCTGGTTCAGCATGTTGCAGATGGTGATGCAAGCAAAGATAACGATGTGGTATACTGCTACGGGGAGATGGACAGGGAAATGGCAGGAAAACATTATTTTCTACTCTTGCTGAAACAATTATTTTTTCCTAGACATACTCTGTGATAAGACCAAAGCTTTCTACTTCCAGGCAGTTTAGAATAGAAAGCATCATATGGAAGTAAGATACACAAAACCTTAAAGGAGTACAGTCTTATTTTGGACACAGCTTTGCAGAAAGATGAAGTAGCTCAACAGCCTTTGGAGCCCTCTATAACAAGTTCTGTAATAATAGTAATACTTTTGCTTATAAAAACTATTTAGAAATATTATTGCTAGGTCCTCTTGTCTGAATTTGAAACTGAAGTGCTGTTTCTATGTTCTGTAGCCCTTGCTAGCATCTGCTTCATTTGAACAAAGTATTTCTTCAATGCACCTATTGACCCTGTTTCTATTCATAAAACAATATTTAATCACAAAGTCTCAAAGTTGCAACTCTGCCATTCATACAGATGACCCCACAACAGGCACAATACTACTACATATACTTTTTTTAAAACACTTTTTAAAAAGTGTTTTTAATAAAATTTTTTTAAAACTCTTATGATGAAATGTTGTTAATACACGTATACAAGAAATTCCAATGACTTGGCACATTGTAAAAATTACTAAATTGGAACTACTAAAAAAAAGTTAATTCTCACGCACCAGGGGTTTTGGCAAAAACTCTATACCCTCACTACACTGTTAAAAGCCACTTCCAGATATTATAAATTTATGATTTGTTATTAGCTTTGCCTTAGGTAAGTGATACTACATATTCAGTTGATCATAAAACTCGAAGCCTGTACTTACTGCTCCTGTAATTTGTGCCTTATTCATATGAACAACTAGGTATAGAAACACTGGTTATATGAAGAGAGTGTACTTACACAGCTGAAAGACTTGTGAGGGTGAGCAAAAAGGGAAAGTTTAGGTGAACAGCTTTGGTTTTATATGGCTATGTGAGTCACCTGATTGTTACATAGTCATAATTGTAATAAAAATAAAGTGGTAAATAAGAGGGATTTTGAGACTACAACAATCAATGTTTGTTTTGGTATACCATGACAACCCCTGCCTTTATTAAAAGGAAAAAACATGAGAAATTTTTTTAAAAATTAGCTATTACATGAGGTGCAAGTAACTAAGAATTTGCAAATCTCCTTCAAAGTGTGCCTGTATTCGTTTGTATACCGTGTAGGCACTTGTCTCATGTAACAGCCAAAAAGGAAAATAGGATCGTGCAACTACAGGACAAAGATGTATGAACAGGAATTGTATCTATTTTCTCCAATTGTTTTTCAAGACTGACTCAATTTCACATTGATGGTGCTTTTTTTAAAGTGCTGATATTAGTCATCTGTTATAAAAAGAGATCTCATGTTCTTACATAGTTAGCCCAGTGTTTCTCCATGATGCCAAAGAACAAAAGCTGAGGATTTTTAAAAACACATAACTTTACCACTCCTGTAAACTTAGGCACATATTCATTCAGTATTTAACAGAAACTAAACCCAATGTCTAAGTTACTTCTTAAACTTTTATGTGAAAATGAAAAAAATGACAGTTATATTAACATTATTTTGCATATGCACCGAGTGTGCTATCCACAAGGTAGGCATTAACAATCATTAACAAATTCTACAAGTACAAAAAAATAGTTAGTAGCATTTGGAAAAATGGGAGAGCTTGGGAGGATGCATTATATTCATGTTTAAAAAAACCCCAACAAACCACCACAAAAAACAACAGAAAAACTGCAAACACAAACAAGACCAGCACCATCACATCCAAAAAGCTCAACATGAATTGAAAACCTGATTTTTACTGTCTGTTCAATAGAATCTGAAAGGTCTTTATTTTCTTTACCGTAGTTTATTGCTCCCCTCCTCTCCCATACCTGTTATATTGTTATGATCATAATATTAACATTAATGAATATTAAGTTCTACTTTTCCTCTTATCTTCAAAGAGACTTTTCAACATGTAAACCTGAACAGCTGATACCACCACCATTACTCCCAAGTTGACCATGGACCAGAAATTCACTCTGTCAAAGTTGCTTTCTTGTATGTTTCGGTCACGAGCCTCAAATGCTCTGAGCAGGGTCTGAATCTGGACACTTTTGCTTAATCTGGCTTTGACACTGTTGATGGATTCCTGGTAAGTAACAAAAGAGTATTTTTAGAAAAAAAAAGAACACCTGAATTAAGTGGAGAGCTTGCACCACATACAAAACTATTAACACTGAATTACCACCTGTAATTTAATTTCTTAACAAGTGAAGAGTTAATTTAATTTTAAAATATACACCTCATCAGTTTTCATTAATTTATTTAGCCTGTTTATTGTGTATCACCTAAAAAGCCTTAATTTATGTAGCATTAGTGTTCTGTAGTAATTTTGGTTTTTCTCTTTTACAGCTAGGGAGGTAAGAGAGAAATCAAACCTATCTGGACAAAAAAAAGCAGTAAATACTACAGAGCTAGTCTCAAACCAAATTATGTAGTGGCAAGCAAATGTAGAGTTTTTTCTGCTGCATAATAAAATTAAGGAGCTTTTTAATGCAAACTACCATCAGGACTGTATCTGTAGCAAAAGAAAAGTACAATAATGTT
This sequence comes from Gymnorhina tibicen, assembly GCA_013399875.1. Lineage (NCBI taxonomy): Eukaryota > Metazoa > Chordata > Aves > Passeriformes > Artamidae > Gymnorhina > Gymnorhina tibicen. The sequence goes on from VXAZ01007852.1 coordinate 370,068, forward strand.
ACATTCCTGTCTGCTTCTGGTGTTTCCACTGTAGTGGCCATAAACTGCTGCTTCAGCCTTGATACAAAAGCAGAATTTTGACAATAAATTTTGAATAGGACAACTGAAGGTCCTACAGAGGACTAAGTTTTACCCTGGGAACTAGAGGAAGTACATTAACACTCCAGCCATGACAACGGCAGCTCAAGATCTGCACCTCATTCTGCACTGAGTAAACATCTGATCCTATGACCTCTTGAAGTTTCATCCACCACATAATAGATACTAACAACATAAAAGCTGATCTCATGAAGCGCTGAATTACGTTCTCTATATAATTATGGATCCTGAAGTAACTTTTAGTGAGAAGAGTAACATTCGCAGTAAGAGGCTAATAACTAAAAAAAAACCCAAAACCATACAGTTAAACCCAGCAGTAACATTTTCTCTGTTTCATATTTAACAAAAATATTTCAAAATAGCTATTTTGGGGAGCCAAATAATTTTATGATGGTAAAGTTCATTGTTACACAATAAGGAACATGAACACCACACAAAAGCTTTAAAAGTAAGACACAATTCCCTATTTTCGCCAGAAAACGTGTTCTGATTAAGGAATTAAACTACTAAGTGTTCATGTTAGTCCTCATAGAGCTTGCAGGTAAACAATGGGATCAAATACTGATGTTAACTTTACAAAAATTACCTACTTTATAAGATTTCCAAGGCTCTCAAAAACAAGTTCTGCATTTCTTTTTCTTTTGGAAGAGATACCAGTATGTAAACAAGTATCCATCAAATCCATTCAAGTATTTTTTGTGATTAGTGTGAGAGGGATTTTCTTCACAACTTCACATACAAACTGTTTTTTTTCTAAGTGTCTTGATTGCCAGTTTTAAAGATCTGGTCAGCTTTTCAGATTCTGTATTTGGTTTTATTGTTACTTAAATGCGTGTCATACACCTATAAAAGATTTTAAACATTGTTTGTTTTGTTAGTTAAAAATCTGCTTTGTGTTTATGGCACTAAATAATACACTGTAATTTTCTACATGATGTATTCAGCAAGTGTAGGGAGATGCTGGGGTTTTGGGTTGGTTTTTCTTAAGATACCTATTGTCTGTAGCTATGATCAAACAATAGCTCACTGCATCCTACCAAGCAGTAAGAACAGTGGTACTGGAGCACCAAGCAAACCTTTGCTTCTAGAGTAATTTCAAGATTTAATGATCATAAAGGGAATAAGAGCTTTGACTCAGCAGTAGTCTGAATCCTACATCAAATAGGGTCAGAATACAGTTTAAGCAAACATAACCATTCAAACAATGTCTGCAAAGATGAACCTGTAGTTCATGCAAATTGACTCTCATTCTGTTTATTAGTTTGAAAAGATGTAATAAAATTTGGGGGCAAAAAACCTAATATTGTAATATGTAATTTACTGAAGATAGAAACAGTAGTCCATATTTCTGCAAAGGTGTGATGAAGAGGCTATCACAGTACTTTATTTTTAAACACTGATAAAAATTATGCAGTAATTCCAACTACATCATTGGGACTAAGTAATACTTTAATGGTCAAAGTATTCATTTCATTGCTGCTAGGGAAGAATGTCCCATTTTAGCAGTAGGAAGAAAGGAAGTTGAATTGGAAACCAAGTGACTGAGAGCTAGATAGTTTCTTCTTGGTGATGAAGGGCCTATTCTGAAAAGATCTTCAAGTTTCTGTGTGTAAACAAGAGATCATGGTGCTAGACTTCCTGTATTAGTAAAAGGAACATATGGAAATGGAATACATTCCAGGATGATGCTACAGAGCGAGGCAGAATGGCTACATGACACTGAGGTTTTTTCCAAATGCTCTTACAATGAATAGAATTAAAGATAAAATACAAACCAGAATATCTTCCAATTTCATGTCTAGGAGATCTGTGCCTGTAACATACTTCTTCCAGTCTTCCTCATCTTGTCCGTCTTCTCCCATATTGTCCAGGATCAATTCAAAGAAAATTACCTTTTCAGAAATGGTACTGAATGTGTTGTCAAAGCAGAACATGTAATCCCCATCTTCTGTTTCCACCCTGTGTAATTAAGCAAAATGTGATTAACTACACTTTCTGTGCTGTCAGTTTTTGTAAGCACACCTTTCTCTTTAAGACTGACAATCACGCACTTAGAAATAACCAAATCTTCTTTTTGTATAAAAATAAGAACTCTAAAGACACCTTACAGATTACACAGTGACAACAAAACAATACCACTGACTCTAAAGGCTCAAAACGTTGAAGACAGCAGCTTGCTTTCATTTTTTTTCAGGGATTTTGAATCATTGTTAATTATTACAAAAAAATACACAATAAGTGGAATTCTTATACTGTATAGTAAAATTGCAGCAAACATTACATATTTTGACAAAAGGACTGGAAAAAAGGGGACTTTTTAGCTTGTTATTTGTTATGACTGACATGATCTTTTGATATTAGATAAGGAGACCTTTTTCAACTCCATAATAATTATTTTTATCCATTGAACATTAACAGCTATCATTAAAACAAAAATACCCTTCACTTCATGGTACAATCCATGTAAAAAGCATTCAGTGTTTATAAAAAGAAAACTGGTATTCTCCTATTAGAGAACTGTCCTATTAGAAAGTCTTTTGTAATACTAAGGAATAAAAAGTAGTCAGCCTTCACTTTAGTTGTATTTGCTAAAGAAACCAGGAAAGTTCTTTATGTAACACTTCTGAGTTTGAAGATTTTAAACTTACGTATGAACTCCATCTGATTTTCTTTCATCAAAAACTAGAGTTTCACCTTTTGGGGACAGCAGATGAAAATCAACATCTAATCCTGCTCCATCTAAAACCTGTGAAACAAACAAAAATAACCAACCAGTGGAATTCCTGTTTGCATTGCTGACAGCAACATTTTTAGGGAAGGCAAACATTTTTAGGGAAGGGAACAGACAAATAAAGAATCTGAAAGATTCATCTGTCTGGATGATCTGACACCGAATTAACTGGAAACAGATTAAAAAACGGCTCAACCTAAAAGCATTTTAGCAATTTCAGAATCTTAAACTAAATGTGATCTAAACCTGCAAGGCTTGGGCTTATATTGAACCTTTCCCTAATTACTTTTAAGAATGCATACAGTTTTATCAGGGTTAGACAGGCAGGGTTAGACAACCTGTAAAAAAACCAACAACAGATGGCTAAATCTAGCATTTCTATGGCAGATGTCATTGACTGGTAAGTAGCTGCACTACTCCCAGTTCAGTGGGAGAAATGTTCTAACATTTCATAGAACTGTTCTAACAAGTCACTTTTCTGTATATACATGTTACACATACTTGTACACTATGTGCTGTCACCCCTAAGATATCTTTGTTGAGTGAATTAACAGTGTTGAAGACAGGACCAAACCTCTTACGCCAATCAAAGCTGTACCACAAGTCCTTCTCACCTTTTGATGCACATTTAAGGTCTGAATTCTGCCAGGGCATTCTCTTTTCCCAAAGGTAGGAGGAATTGAAGGCATTTACCTTCTTAAGGTCTCAGGGAGTGTCTACAGCATTGTGAAGGTGTGCTGCTTTAACTGTATAACACAGCTACAGCTGTATCCACCACACCTGTTATTGTACAAATTCTTTATAGGGAAGGTTGTAACTGCATAAAGGGGCGGAGAGGGATCATTTTTATGACATTACTTAAGTCCATGCTAGGGGAATTTTTTGCTTGTTTTCCAGTGAGCTTTTTGAGTATAGCAGTCTGCTGCAATGGAGGGCAAAGTTTACACTGACTCAAACTCACTCTGAAGACTAAAAAAAAAGGATAAAGGACAAAGAAAATTACTAGCTAACAGCTGATCAAATTAAAAACCATACATAGTGACATATCTTTAGGGCTATGCTCCAGTCTAGTCTAAACACCCAGAAAAGAAGCTTTGTATTTGCATAGTGTTTACCTTATGTCTTTGGAGAATGACCTGGATTCTATGTTAAATATTCCTATGCTTTAGCCACTAACATAATTAAGGACAAAATAAATCTATTTGCAATAATATACAGAGCTTCTTTTCTACACATTGAAATAGAAAGATGAATCATTACTGTTAACAGTAGTGCTAAGAAATTTATGCCTGAGTAGAAATAAGTTACGTGTATAATGTTATACACATCAGTCCTTTCTAAAATAATGTCTTTATTTAGCTTATGATCAAACTAAAATCCTACTCTCTGCAAAATAAACATCTGTTTGGCTTAGACAGGGCTCTGAACAAAGCTGCAACACCTCTGTCTTTCATTCTTGTTAAGTTCTGCATGTAACAGTATTAGAAATTAGAAATCAGGAATTACAGCTTTGTCTTTCAGCTGGGAAACAGAAGGGAAAAATAGATGGAGGGGAAGAGAGATCCTGGCCAGCTTTGGGGCACAGTAGTAGTAGGGTGGGAGACTATTCAGTGCAGTTTCCCTCGCTGTACCTATTTTACTGGAGAAAAAGTCTTTGTTTTAAGGAGGAAAAAAAAAAGTCTGAGATCGAAATCTATCCCAGACATCTCTGGGAAACTTGACTCTTCCCAAGAAGGACATTAAAATCTTAATGATAGTCTGTTAAATTGGGCTGTTTCTGGAAAACTTTCATCACTGAGGTGAAAGGTGTTTAATATCAACACAAAGATAGGCAAGTACGGGCTCTGTGCATCAGCACAACGTTCCTTACGCTTTAGAGCCACAAGACAAGGTCACAATCGTGAACTTTCTACATTCTGCCCTTTTAATAAAGGATGGCGACTTGAGCTCTTCTAAAGTAGGGGGAAAAAACCTCCCCCCCAAACCACCAAAAGAACCTATCAGAATAATTAAAAAGGCGGGTAAGTTAAAAATTAACTCCTGAAGGCAGAACTTCTAACAGTACACAATTCCAACGTGGCTTTGCGGGCGCTGCCGAGGCCGGCAGAGTCCCGGATAGGGCTGGGCTGCCCGCGCCCGGGTCAGGCCGGCGGAGCCCCGCGGCCGCTGCTCGGGGCAGGGCACCGCGTCCCTCGGCAGGCACTGCTCCTCAGGGCCGAGGCTGCGGCCCCAGCAAGGCAGGACCGAGCTGCCGGCATCAGGGCCTGGCGGAGCCGCTGTACAGGGGGACGGGCACACGGCCCGGAGACGGCAGCGCCACCGTCACGACGGGATGCGGGACCCCAGCTCCCCTCGGGACACCCCACGGGGAGACGCGTCCTCCCGACCTGATACTCGAGCTCCAGCGAGGCCTCCTTGCGCATGGGCTGGTAGAAGCACTCCTTGCGGCCGGCGGGCAGCGTGAACGTGAAGTCACTGTCCAGGGAGGGGCTGAACTCGGCGGCGCCGGGCGGCGGCAGCAGCAGCGCGAGGCACCCGAGCGGCACCAGCAGCAGCCGCGGCCCCATCGCGGCAGCGCCTCGGAGCGCGGAGCCCCCGCGCGCGCAGGCACCGAGGGG